>JAANYP010000434.1:0-136994 GCA_020465985.1 Centrapalus pauciflorus | reverse complement strand
TTCAGATGCTCTTCTCGCTGACTTTGCGCTCATGGGCATCTTCGAAGAGCTCTGAGGGTCGATGCCTGTTGGACTTGAGGTTGCGGTTCTTCTTCCTACTCCTAACCCTAAGAAAGCGCGATTTAGTGGTCTCGACTCTGGTGGCGATGACGTTTCTCGCGTGGAAAAACGCTGTAGGCACTCTTCGTTTCAGCTGTCACTGATGATTTAGATGTCTTTCCAAAATACATAGCGGATTCTGGATTGCTCGTATCAGTCCAAGCCTTAATCATCTCGAAGTGATATGCCCTCAACGTTCCCATACACAAGTGATTGCATAATACTTGTCCTCATTAAGCTTAATCATGGCCACGTACATAGCCTTTGGCTGGGTAGGGCATCAAGAAGCTTGTGTTGTTCTTGTCAGTGTCAGAATACTCAATGCAAGACTTTCAAGTCTGTTTAGCAGATGATAGAACCTTGTGATAATATCATCCAACTGTTCATCCTAATAGCCTTGAAAATCGCAACTGTTGAGTCAACAGCTCTGTACGCTTTCTACGCACCCGTGGATTAACCTTCACACCTTTTCTGGAGAGACTCCCAAAGTTCCTTTGACGTCCTTTTGAGTCCGAAATGTGTGCAAGATATCTTGAGGTAAAGCCATACGGATATGGAGAAAGCCTTGTTTTCAGCTTCAATAGTTTCTTGTCATCCTCTTTCACATCTGGTATGACAAAACCTTTGACGGCCTCAACTTCAGATACTGGTGGAATGTACCCTTCATCTATGCACACCCACATGCGCATATCGTTGAATCGTACAAAATCAGTAAATCGTCCTTCACCAGTAATAATCCTCAACTTTCATCAGTCTTGGCGGTGCATTTGCCTTCCCAACTTCGTGATCCATCTCAAGGAATTTCTGAAGGTTGACATCTTTTTGAAGAAATTGAATTGAACTTAATTAATTTAATTCGAAACTGATTTGATCAACTTATTCGAATCTAGATAATTCGAAACAATTAATATTAAATCTTTTGAAATTAAATTCGATTAAGTCTAAAAGTCAATTAGATCGAAATAATGTCAGATTCGAGCAACTCCTTAGATTCGAAGTTATGCAGATTCGAAGGACTCCTTAGATTCGAAGACCCTTAGAATCGAAGGCCACAGCAGAGTCGAATGTCAGCAGATTCGAAGCACAGAATCGAAACAGTAACAAACTCGAAACAAACTCGAAACAATATAGACTCGAGATCCAATTCGAATGAAGTACAGATTCGAAACAAGGTAGACTCGAAACTCTCTGAAATTGACTCGAAAGAGCGATATTTAGGTTAGACTCGAAAATAAGTAAAACCCTAATTACCCCTATAGATTCGAGCGCCGCAAACTCGAAAAACGGCTAACGTTTGATTTTTGACGTTTTACAGATTAAACCACTATTTTTCAAACGAAAATAATGTGTTCGATCAAAAAACGTGAAAAACAACAAGTGTTTCCCGAATATGAATGCTAAGCTCAAAAAACACGTTTTTGAGAGCAAAACCGTCCAACTAGCGTCAAGAAACCTAGATGTATCTGATGAACAGGAAGAACACCAAGAACACTCCGTAGGCTCTGATACCACTTGTAAGTTCTACGACTGCAAGATCATCTAGACGCGGATCCTGAACGAGTGCGAAATCCTCGTGACGGCCAGACGGACAACTCTCAACCAACGGAAACACGGAGACTATTAGACGCGAACGAACGACACACGAACGATCCTACGTACTAATTCTCTCCGAAACGGCACACTCACCTAGCTGATAAACTCGAGATCGCCCCTTGCTTAATTCCCACGAATTCTGCAAAAAGTCGCTTAATGATTCGAGTCTACCCTAATTATAGACCCTGATTCGAGTCTGTTATGGGCCAACCTTCGAATCTGGCCCAAGGCCATTCGAGTCTGTCCATATTGACAGTCTCGAATCTAGCCTTTTTCGAATCTATGATTACATTCGAATCTATCACAGATTCGAATGTCAACCCATAAAATTCGAATCTAGCCTTTTACATAACAACTAAGTGTTGAACCTTACGTTATTACTTATGATTGAATTTATCTTTGTACTTTATGTTTGAAACTTCTGTAATACGTTACATCAAGTTCAAACATACAAACACTAATAAATATCAACCATATATAAACATATATATCACACACTTGCTAAAATCACAATGTAGGATCACTTAGACTGGTGTCGTCACACAGGATGTACCAACACCAACCCCCCCCCCCCCCCCCCCCCACCAAGTTGATTGATAAGTTTTGAACGCCACAAGCTTGAACACTTGATAAGTTCTAAAAGTTCATAAGGAACAAGAAGAGTTAAAAACTCACAATATTATTAGAAGGATTATTACAAATGAGAACTTTGGCCACTATTTATAGGCGAAATTATAAGGAAAACCAACCATCTAGATAAGTAACAAAAACTATCACGATAGGGGATCAAATAAGCAAAACTACTTATCAAAAGGGCCTTCTTGACATTCACTACTTGAATCTTCTAGAATGTGTCTTAGTTCATTGTATCGTGCAAAACCCCTAGTATCCTCCAAGTAAATGGCCATGACCTTCAAATTGCCTTGAATTGAAGAGAAGGCTTTCAAATTGCCTTGTAATTACTCTTGAGAAGTACATTGAACATCGACACTCTTTTGGGTAGATCTTTAGACGTGGCAAATGAGCCTTTATTGGGCTTTATTCTTCTTGAAAAGATAGGAGAAAGGCTTAGCTTTCATTGGGCTTTTATTTGACTCAAATCGGGCTTGAAATGAGTGAGTTATCATCAAAACATGGGCTAAGTGTGGGGCTAGCCGGAATTCTTTATTCATAGGTTGTGTTTGGGTAAATAACCATAACTTGGGCTATGAAAAAAGGGCTAATATTGGGCTTCAAGTTGTAGCAAAATTAGGAAGCTTGCTTGGTTATTTTTGCAAAGACACAAGTCCATTATTCCAGCAAGATTTAATCAGTTCATTGGTAGCATCTCGGAACATCTTGGATTTAGACCATGTGATAGGCTCGATTTTCCACGTTAATGGATCTTCATCATCTTGATCATTGGATGGGTTCTCATCAACCTCAAACACTAAGTCTAAGTTGGAGAAATTTTCATCCCCTTATAAGGAATAATCAGCTTCAGTTGGGCAAGAAGTTGGTCAACTAACCACTGGTGCTACGACAGGTATATCCCATGACTCCAGAACAGCTGAGCCTACGCAGCGCAGCCTAAGTCTCTAAGTCATGCACCATCTATGGGGGAGGAACTTATATCTGAGGACATGCCTACTAACAAAAGAAGACAACTATTCCTGGAATCATCAGAAAAGGAGGAGGCTGAGATTACTTTATCCACTTCAGCCAAAGGAAAAGGCAAGGTTGTTGAGGATACATAGGTTGAAATGGAGCTCCAACTTAAATATGATAAAGCTCAAGCAAAGGATATGAAAATTCCACTTGAAACATGTTATGAGTGGAAACAAGAACAAGGTGAGCTCCTGGAAAGAGCAAAAGAGGGAGAGAAGCAGACGCTGTGAAAGTAGCTCAAGTTTTGGCTGCCAAAGAGGCAAAGAAAGTAAAAATGTCATCATTGGTAGTACAAAAGAAGTTGGAGGAAGCTTCAAAAGAAGCTGACAGTGAAAAGAGAACAGAGAAGGAGAAGGGATCAAAGGTCTTTGTGACCAAGGAGAAGTCCGTATCCACAACCCTCTAATCTGTCAGAACCCAATTTCGTTCAGACAACTTGCCCAAAAAGAAGTTCTAGGATGTTGCTGAAAGAAGACTGGCCAAGGAAATAATTGTAAAAGTTGTTCCCACTTCAAGGAAGAATAAACCTTGGAAGCTACAACTTACAAGATTTGGTGCTGATGGCCCTGAGCTAGAGTCATATGAAGCAACTGATGTAGCCAAAATGGGATATAGAGAATGGGTTGAACTTGCAGTTGCTCTGAGCATTTCAAAATGTGAGACTGCCAAAAATGTTAAAGCATTTGTGAGAAAGTTAAAAGAGAAGGTAAAGGGGTTGTGGTGTCTCATTCCTGAAGAGATGATTAAGGTTACTTCCAGAATGGAACCCAAAATCAAACCAAGAAGACAGAAAAGGGACACAAAACTTAAGGAGATTGTCAAGCTGATTGAGCAAGAGTTCTATGCCACAGAGATAAAGGGTATGGATCATAGTCTACCCAAAGGTGTAGAACCTGCTGAAGGAAAGTTTATTGAAGATCATGAAGTTGGAGTATTCTTTATGGATCCTTTTACTAAGAAGATGTGCTTTCAAAGAGCTTCAGATCTTTACAAAGCTGGTGTCAAACAGTTTTTGCCTTCAGATGAATGACAGCTTACATCAAGCACTTTAGGTGGAGAGTAGCATTTCTGAATTAGTTAGCAGCTTGCAATGACAGAGGTGAACTGGATAGCCAAGAGCTTTTCTACCTAAAACAGGAAGTTAAGAGCTTTGAAGCCATGAAAGAAATGTCGGTTGGTCTGGAACAAGAGAAACTCCTCCAAGCAAGTACCGAGTTAGAAAAGGAGAAAGAGAAAGAACAAAGCCCATCTACAATGATGTGTAAATGAATAATGGAAGTTGATCATCAGTTGGTCAGGCTTACCATTATATGCTCCGAATATCAACAGTCCAATAGTTGAAGTTTTTTTTTTGTTGTACATAAGTTGTATTTTTTTTCTTTGTAAACATTAGTTGTTTAGTCAGTTTTTACATAATGAAAACGGACTAAAAAACTAATGTTTACAAAGAAAAAAATACATTACTTCTATGATCATTTACATTACTTCTACGATGTAATTACATTTCTACAATTGTAATGTAAAAGTATATAGAGATAATTGAAGTTATATAGTTAGCCTTAGACTGAATATTGCAAATATGGGGAGATTGTTGGGCACAAAAAGACCTCAATCAAACCTATCTATATCATAGGGGGATATTTCTAATAAAACATGATTAATACATTTAGGGGGAGATTTTACGACTTTTTAATGCCTCAATCAAACCTGTTGAGTGATTTACAAAATCAGCCTAAGTCTGCTTTAAACTGTTACACTAGTTGTAACCTGGCAGTTTGCCAAATCTGTCCATTTTTGTTGGACAGGTTTGACGGAATATGTCTAAGCTGTCCATATCTGTTGGACAGTTTGACACAGATAAATGTTCTGTTCTTTGTGTACGGAACCTGTTACATGTTTAATACTTTATGGAATTTGTCTTCATACCTTCATGCTAAGTTTTGAACGTTGAGATCAGTCTATAAATTCAAGACAAAGTAGAAAATTAGAACTGCTATCACCCCCCCACCCTATAGTTTCTCAATGTACTCATTTCTTGAAGTTTGTAATTTCACTGCATATGTGTTCTCTTAATATTATGCGTGATGTTCATAAATCTTATGTTCATCATGAGGAGGATAAAAGTTAAAATTTAGAGAGATTTGGTGAACAGTTTTGTTCAAGTTCAAGCGGATGAATTACTAAAAGAATTTTTGTTGTTTTGTTTGATCAAGAGGGAGAATCAAATAAAGTTCATAATTCAAGGGGAGAGTATTAGTTTCTAAAAAGAGAGAAGAGAATTTGAGAGGAGAAAACATTTGAAGATCAGAGAGACAGTCAAGAAAAGAATTTATTTGAAAACTCAGAGATCAGAGAAGAAGAGAAAAGTAAAGAAGTAATGATTGTTTCTGAAGATTTGAACATTTTTTGTATTTCTGTCATCGTAAAATTTTTGTATTTCACGTAATTGTAATGTTGTCTTTTACCTCTATCGGGGAGATTATTGTCTATTAAATATAGATGTAATCGCCAAGCCCACCGAGACAGGTTATTGTCCGCTTTGGTCACCCCAACATGGTGCCTCACGGTTTTGTTATCATCCCAAAAAGCATCTTGTTAGGGGAGAGTTACCTCACCATTATAAAGGTCACTTGTTTCTCTCGCCCACCAATGTGGGATGTCACAATCCTCGCCCCTTGGGGACACATCGATGGTTTTATACTAACATGTTCGTTTAGTAGCATATCATTTTCCAAATGACATAAAAGGAGAAATAGATGTCGATGATGAATAATATCTTTAAATAACATAAAAGAGAAATAGCTTACGTTTCAATGTCAGTCAAAAATGATAGAAACCATATGGTAACATACAAAGTATGATTAAACATATTTGTCATAATAAAAATTACAAGCATCTGTCAATTTATGCATCCATATGTAAGTATATCTTGCAAATAATTAAAGGTTGGTATTATGGTGGAAATTGTAACATTTGTGTAATGCTAACTCTATAATTATACCTTAATAATCACACAAGACTTCTTGATACACCATATTTTTATGTGTAGACCCCATCATGCTTGAATTTCATGACAGGGTTCACCAATACCTTTATATTGCCACGTTATGTACTTTTAGACAATGAAAGATAAAGTTTTCATGGGAAAATACTGACTCAGGCGGATAGAGGCTAATATTCGGAATCGTCGGTCCCTGAGCTTTATTGATTTTTAGTGCAAAGTTAAGTCAAATCCGAAATTGTGTTTTTATCTATTTGAGCGGGAAAATATTTTCTTCAAATGGACATAAAGGAATTCTTAGCAAGAAAACTCTTTTTCAAGCATGTTGACCAACAAGTACTTCTGCATCGATAACATTTTGCTTAAAACCTTTATTATTCTCTTGCCATTACATAATCCATTCGACTGGTCGATATTCCATAAAAGTATTAATGGACATCCAATATTGAGACGAAGATAATGTGGAGGCAAACCACTAACATTTAGAGAGTTTACTATTTCTATCGGGTAGAGATTACTTTTATTATCTGTTGCTTCTTCAATACTACAGTGGCTTTCTTCATCTCCACAAAATCTGTTGATTATCAAATCATTAAAATCGTCAACACTGTTGATTTTAGTCAATGATATCGCCCTAGAATTGATATAGTCTAAAGACCTTTCATTGATTTGTAGAGATGGATAAATTGCATCGATCAAATCATCCTTTGACTTATCTTTAACAGTGTATGGTATGATCATGTCATCGGGTATGCGAATAAAACTGTCATCTATCACCTCCTCATCTCCATCATCGACATGTAGTAGAAAATCAGAAAACCAGTGTCAGGATCTAAATGTAACTACCTAAGATTAACTGATTTGAATTGATTAGAGTATAAATCAATAATCTTGTACTGAATCAAAGTCTAATTAAGAAGTTTGCGGAATAACACTTAATTATTTTAATAAAAGCTTTCAGAATCCATAACAGATAAATATAAATGAATAAAGAAAATTGTTTGTGTTGCTGAACTGAATGATTACAATCACCTCTAATTTGTTTGATTATACGAAGAACACAAATTGTTCTTAGGGTTTTACAACCTTAGAGGCTTATGAAAACTTAAACAAAAACCAAAAATACAAACTTGAACGTGCAGGAACATGATACAATAGAAAAACCTATTCTATGTACTTATAATGCTTTCTGTTTTGTTTCCTTGAAGGACTCTGACTTCTCCTGATAGTAGGTATGTTGGAATCTTCGTGTAAATGTCTTTTCCTGAATATCAACACTTTCTGTTTTTGAAGCTGTTGAGCAGCTTGAATCACTTAGCAGCTTGAACAGAGCAGCTTGAGTGAATTTACTCTGGCAGCTTGAACTTTTATACTAGCAGCTCGAACTTCTTCAACTAACAGCATGAACTTTGTACTTACACAGAAAATCTACTAACAGTCTGAGAAATCTAACTAACAGTTTGAACTACTTAGAATATTTCCCAACAATCTCCCCCTAACTTAAATTCTTTACATAAGACTTTAAGTTCTATACAAATAAGGAAATAAAACAAGTAAACTGTTATTTACAAACCAAGGCTTTCAAAAACTTACAACTGTGCAAGTTTTTGATTGACTGCCTTCAAAAATTCTTTCTTCATATCTTCTCTATCACAATATATTCTCACTGATCTCATCTGAAGTAACAAAGCCTTTGGAAGGTCATAAAATTCAAAATTGAAGAACATACCAGATCCATTCGCAAATCTGATTCTGTAAGTCTTTGATTTGACAAACAGATCAACTTGTGCAATCTTCATCTCCTTGGCATATTCTATATCTTTTCTTATAGACTCAGGATCAAAAATGCTTTTTAGGTCTTTGATAGCCTGCTTGACCTGTGGAAGAGAGGATCTGACTTGGGTCACAGACCCAACGTTATGCATTCTTGTGAGCTCATCTCTGGTCATCCCTTGGACTATATGCATCATACTTTTATATTCTTCCTCAAGACCAGTTTCTCTTCTTACTACAAAATGATATCTTAAGTCAATGATATCCATTGGCTTAGCATACCAGTAAGTAATAAGAGGTTTTTAGAAATCATGCTGGTCGAGGGTCTTTTCAATCTCCATTACTTTCTGCAGCTGATGCTCAAACAGCACCCTTTTAACCTGATCAAGCTTTGCCTGTGAAATTGGATCTGATTGGGGAATAGAAGCAGCAGCTTGACCAGAAGGAGCAGTATCACTTTCACCAGCTTGATCCTTGATTATATCAACTTTCACTGGTTCTTGTTGACTTTGATCTTCTTGGGAAACTCTGGCTACCTTTCGTTTATTCATCTCTTTATCATGGATGTCTTGTAGCCTCTCTATGCTCATGGACTGAGCCATCTTCTTTGGAATGCCAACTGAAAAGGCAAAATTAATCAAAAATCTTCTATGCTCAGCTTTTGAGTGCCCTGTTGGCATTTTCCACTTTTTATCACTTTGCTTGACCACAAACCCTCTTAGGTAATCACCTAAGGTTTCATCATCTTGCATTGGGGCCTGGGTTTGCTGGTCTAGAGCCTGATCTTGTTCTTCTGCTATTTTTCTAGCAATTTCAGCATCATAGGCAATCTGGGCTTCTCTAGAAGAAAATTCATGCTTTGCAGACTCAATGAGAATACCCTTGCCTTTATCTTTGATTGTAGACGATGTAGCTTGGACTGAACTGACGGGAGCCTGAATTCCTCTCTGATAACAACTCCAGTTGCTCTTGTAGAAGCAGCTTGAGTTTCTAGGCTAACAGCTTGAGAAGCTGTTGCGACTGCTAGCCTAGAGTCTTGGACTGTTGGAGCTGCTTGGACTGATTGAGGGATTTCCTGATTGTCCCCCTTTTTGGAAGCATTGGTTTGGTCAGGAGGACCTACAGCCGTTGCCAATTGGGTTCGAATCAGTTGCTCTAATTTAATGATCTTATTTCCACAGAGGGTGAACCCTTTATGGAGATAATCCATTCTTTGGTTTTGAGTTGCTTCTGCCTGTCTGAGTGCAATTATTTGTGCCCCCTGTGCAGCAATGATGGACTGATGGTATTCCAACATTGCTACAACAGGTTGCAGCTTAGGATCCGTCAATAGCATGAGTTGCAGACTAGCCTCAAGATCAGCGAACGAATGTGGTGCTTGTGATCTATCACTGGCATGAATACCAGAAGTAGAAACCTTTGGGCCCCTCTGTTCTTAGTACTGGGGACTTCCAGATGGTGCTTGCACACCTTCTGTTGCCATGGGTGTGGTCTTATTGATTTTGGCACTATCCTGTGCCTCTTGTGCAGAAGCAACAGTAGTGTCAGCCACAGAACCCATATGGACAATCTCTGTTGAGATGTCCATCTCCTGATTGAGGTTGAGAGTGTCCTCAATGGGTGCCCTTTGGGTATTCTGTGCAGAAGTGTCCTCCTGCACAGTGTTATTTGGCTCTTGTAAGAGGGCTGAGGATGAAGGAGCTCCTGGTCCTCTTTTCCTTTTGTATAATTTGATTGGGGATGTGGGCTTATCAATAGGAACTGAAGGCATTTGAGTATCATGAGGAGTGGGTTGGGGTCCTGGGGGTGAAGCAGTAATGTTAGGCTGAGCCTGCTCAGGACCCTCTCCTCTGTTTCTTGGAATGATGCCCATCATTCCAGAAGGCAATGGGACATCAACAGTCAAAACATTGGCAGTTGGTTTTAGAAGTCGTTTTATTGAAGGTAAAGAGTGCCAATGGGAAACATGAATCCTTTTATGTACCTTGAAATTATTGCAAGATCTTGCAATAATTTCAGCCAAAAATCTAGGATACATCAAAAATTTCCCATGTTTTAGGGCATGATGCCTTAGCATACCCTGAAAAATCATATTAGAAAAATTGAACTGTTGGCCCGTTGATAAACACACTAAGGCAGTGGCTATATTAGATGAAAATTCTGACCAACCAGTTCTTTTTGGACTTATACATTGCTGAATAATATGTACAAGATACTTCCATTTAGGGGCAAGATTTGATTTAAAGAAAGTATAAGAATCAGCAGGGCCCCTATATCCAATAGCATGAAGACCGTTATGTAGAGCAGTAAGAGATAAGTCTGAAATACCTGAGGCATCTTGAAGATGCAGGTGTTGGCGTATGATCTCCTCAGTGATAGAAACAGTGGTGCCATCAATTTTGGATATCAGAGATGTGACTCCATTAATGGTTTTGACTGAGGCATATTTCCAGAACTGTTCTATATGAGATATGTAGATAGTAGGATTAATAGTACGGGCATGATGGATATGGGAACTTCGAAGGAAGTCCATCATGTCGTGGAATGGGGCAAGATCAGCGTGTTTTAGAGAGTAGGGTAAACAATTGTATTCTTTAACGAACTCCATTGATGATTGATGAATTAGGGTTTCAGTGATGTGCGTGGGAATTGCTCAGAGAATCAGAAAAGGGTTGTGGAAGATATTTTGCAACTGGTAGTTACAATAGAACGAAACTGGAACCTTTAAAGGTTTTGAAAATATCTAAACCCGCGCACACACTTATGGAAATTACCATATTACCCTGCACACTTTGACAAATCAAGTGAAACAACTAACAGTCCAAGCAAATGAACTACTAGCTTGAGAAAATACTCAAGCTGTTAGTTGAAAATTAGGCGACTGCTAATAAACAGTGACTCCCCCTTAATCAAGCATATGTATAATATTCATGGAATAAGAGAAAATAAAGAAAAACAAATTAATCCATATTGACCATACCAATATTTGATACTAGGAAGGTGAATCTTCCTACATCAAATGGTTTTGTAAATATATCAGCTAACTGATCATCAGTATGAATTTTGGTAACTTGGATTAATTTCTTCTCATTACAGTCCCTTATAAAATGAAATCTAATGTCTATATGCTTGGTTTTGGGAAACTTCACTGGATTTTGTACAATACTAATTGCACTTGAGTTGTCAATATAAATCGGAGTGGATAGGAAATTCATACCATAGTCTCTTAGTTGATTTTGAATCCACATCACTTGGGAGCAACAACTTGCAGCTGCTACATATTCTGCTTCAGTAGAGGAAGTGGAGACAGTTGTTTGCTTTTTGCACTGCCAAGAGACCAATATTGCACCCAAATATTGACATCCACCAGTTGTGGATTTTCTGTCAATGTTGCATCCTCCATAATCACTGTCAGAATAGGCTGTTAATTCAATAGGAGAGTCTTTAGGATACCAGAGGCCTAAATGTGGTTGGCCTTTGAGATATCTAAAGATTCTCTTAACAGCAACCAAATGGGAGTCCTTTGGAGAACATTGAAACCTAGCACACACACAAACAGCAAACATAATATCAGGTCTAGAAGATGTTAGATACACAAGAGATCCTATAAGAGATCTGTATAGATGAATGTCCACATCTATTCCATCTATGTCTGTATGGAGCTGCTTGTGAGGATCCATAGGAGTACTTGCAACTTTGGTATCTTGGTACCCAAACTTTTCCAGTATGTCTTTAACATACTTTGATTGACTTATGAAGAGACCTGAGGGCTTCTACTTGACCTGCAATCCTAGAAAGAAGGTGAGTTCTCCCATTGAACTCATTTGAAATTTTTTATGCATTAAAGCCTCAAACTCTTTGCACAGACTGTCATTGGTTGACCCAAAGATGATATCATCAACATATATTTGTACAAGCAGAATCTCAGATTTGATGGACTTTGTGAATAGTGTTTTGTCCAGAGTACCTCTCTTGAACCCATTCTAGAGAAGGTATGATGACAAAGTGTCATACCATGCTCTAGGAGCTTGGTGGAGTCCATAGAGAGCCTTGTCTAGCTTGTAGACTCGCTCTGGATACTTGTAGTCCTCAAAACCAGGAGGCTGAAGCACATAGACCTCCTCTTCAATTGTGCCATACAGAAAACCAAACTTCACATCCATTTGATACACTTTAAAACCTTTGAAGCTTGCATAAGCTAAAAACAGTCTGATGGCTTCAATTCTTGCCACTGGAGCAAATACATCATCATAATCTATGCCTTCCTCTTGAGTGTACCCTTGTGCTACCAGTCTTGCTTTGTTCTTGATGACTATCCCTCTCTCATCCTTCTTGTTTTTGAACACCCATCTTGTACCAATGGCTCTCTTTCCTTTAGGAAGATCAACAAGTGTCCATACATTCTGAATCTTGAATTGTAGTAGCTCTTCCTGCATTGCCTCAATCCAGGATGAATCTTTCAAAGCCTCTGATGCCTTTTTAGGTTCTAGCTGAGACATGAAACAGGCATGTTCAAATGCAGCTAGACTAAATTCAGGAACTGCTGGTTCAACAGTAGCAGTCTCCTTGTGAACCATTGTCCTTGTTTGCACAGGTGTACGTGGATCACCCATTATTTAATTGAGAGGATGATACTTGTGAACCCTGAGTGTAGGCTCTCTATCTGTCTGAATAGAGGATCCAAGATTTGTATAATCTCCATCAGGACCATGTGATGGTTCAGCTTCTGGAATAGCTTGACTTGAATCTGGGACTGTTTCCCTTTGTGTTGGAGCTGTTCTCTCAGTACTTGGGAGCTGCACTTCATTGTCTGGATTTGAATCATGTTGAGCATTCAGAACCCCTGGAGGGTCACAAGACAGAAGTGGTATAATTGTATACTCATCCCAATTATTTGAATCTGCAGCAGTTTGAAACTTTGGGCCAACAGCTTGATCATTTGTGCTACCAGCATGAGAATTTGTGTTGACAGCTTCAATCCTGTTTTCAGCAGATTCTGCAGTATAGTCAACAAAGCTCAGAGAATTTGTTAGTGAATCTAAATCAAACAACCAATCAGGACCAGTGCCTTTGACATTTGCAGTATTTTCATTAAATTCAACATTTGCACTTTCTTCGATTGTTTTAGACACACTGTTATATACTCTATAGGCTTTGCTTTGATTTGAGTATACTACAAAGAAACCTTCTTCAGCCTTACTTTCAAACCTACCTAAGTGAGTCTTAGTGTGAAGAATGGTACATGGACAGCCAAAAGACTTGAAAAAGGCTATTAAGGGTAGTCTATTATGGAATAACTCATAAGGAGTTTTCCCTTGTGATTGAACAACCTAAACCCTATTTAGAACATAACAGGCTGTATTAACTGCTTCTGCCCAAAAAGTCATTGGTAGTTTTGAATGAGCTAGCATGGTTCTAGCAGCCTCAATTAATGTTATGTTCTTTCATTCAGCTACACCATTTTGCTGTGGTGTTCTTCGTGTACTGTATTGCCTAGCAATTCCTTTGGACTCACAGAAACTGTTTAGGATATGGTTTTTAAACTCAGTTCCATTGTCTGATCTTATCAGTTTGACTTTTGAGTTGGATTGGTTTTCTATCTTAAGAATAAATGACTTAACTAGCTCAGCAGTTTCATCTTTAGACCTAAGAAAGTAAACCCAAGTAAATATGGTGAAATCATCAACAATGACTAAACAGTAAGCCCTTTCATTTAAACTCAATACAGATGTTGGACCAAATAGATCCATATGAATCAGATGAAGAGCAGATGAGATTGAATTTACTTCTTTGGCCTTATGAGAAGTTTTGTGTTGCTTGCCTTTAAGACATGCTACACAATGATCATCAAATATGAACTCCTTTTGTGGTAATCCTCTTACCAAGTTCTTTTTGACTAAAACATTCATGGATTTGAAGTTCATGTGACATATCCTTCTGTGCCAAAGAGCAGACTCATTGGATGATGCTTTGGATATCAAACAACTTAAAGTACTTGATTTGGATAAAAGTTCTGTGTCCAAACAATATACATTGTCCTTTCTTGGTGTTCTTAGTAAAACAAGATTTTCAGGAATTGTAAAATCTGTTGAAAGGACAATGCACTCAGAATCTGTAAACAAAACAATGTTTTGGTTTTCACAGATTTGAGACACACTTAATAAGTTATACTTAAGCTGTTCAACATACAAAACATCATTGAAAATCATGTTCCCTGCATTAACTGTACCTTTACCTGTAACCTTACCTCATTTGGAGTTTCCTCCAAATGCAACAAATCCTCCTTCAAAGCCTTTGAAATTTGGCAAGCACTCAGAATTGCCTGTCATGTGCCTAGAGCATCCACTGTCCAAATGCCATCTTGTTTTATGTGGTGACCTGTGATTGCTCTGCACAAATAAAAGCTTAGTTAGTAGTGGAGTAAACCCAAACCAAGTTGGTTTTGGGTTGTCCTTGTGCATTAACATAACTAAACTTTGTTTTTGATTTCTTATACTTAGTGAGATCCACTAATGGATTTTGTGGAGAGTACTTAGTTATCACATGAGGTATCCAGGTATTTGTCCATCCTGTTCAACAACAGTCTCAGATGATCCATTACCAGTCCCAATTTTGAGCCTAGCAGTCTGAGCTGAGTCTGTAGTGCTAACAGCTTGAGAATTTGCACTAGCAGCCTCAACTTTAGACCTGGCAGTTTCAACATTTGTATCAACAGGTTCACCTGAGTTTTTACCTTTAACGCACCATATCTGTTTAAAATTTAATTTTGGTTTAGCTAAAACCTGTTTTTGGTGTGTGGACTGTTTCTTATTTACTTTTGAGAACCTGTGATCAACTGTTTTCTTTGGAACTGATGCAGTAGGAAGTTTGGCCTTTGTAGTTTTTGAATTTTGAGAGTTTGTCTTTTTATGAATCACATTCTATTTTGCAACAGATGGTTTATAAAAGCAATCCCTGGCCAAGTGATTTTTCCTGCCATAATGGAAGCATTTTTTGACTGTTTGAATTGGAGAACCAGTTTTATTGGACAATATCTGGTTCTTGTTCCTCTGATTTCCCCTTACCTGCTGTTGTTTGGGAAACTTTTGGACACCATGCTTTTGGCATGTGCAGACTGGAACATTTTTACCCTTTTTAATATTCCTTTAAGAAGATGCAGTGTTACAGTTAGAAGGTACAGAAAACTGTGGAGCAGCATTGCATACACTCATCTTCTCCTTTCCTTTCTTATTGGGGATTTGGATTTCTATAGGTGCACTCCATTGTTTTGTGTTCTTTCTCAACTGCTGTGCACTCACAGTCTTTATTTTGAATCTGATCTTCTTTAGATTCAGGACTGTTATCAAGGATAGGATCTACAGTGGTCATACACTCATCTAATGGTTCATTAACAAGCCTATCAGCAACCCCACTCATTGGATGAATGTATTTGTTGTTGTATGGGGGTGGAGTAGCTCTGTAGCCTATACCTTCTTTGGGATTGAGCTGAGATTTTACCCTATCTTTAAATTTGACTTCCATTAGGTGTTCCAGCTTTTGATTTGCCAATTTGAAGTTTCCTAGATCTATATGACATATTCTAGTTTCTTATTAGCCTCTAACACCTTTTGTTCAGTCTCTTCTAATTTTTTATTTAGGGATTCTATTTTCTTATTCAGCTCCTTTTTCTCCCACCCATGATATGTTCTATCATGTCCCATTTGAATCTCATTATCCTTATTGTCATTGATCTGTTTTTCAAGATCTTTTATGGCCTGCATGTATTCATATCTCCTTTCTTCCATCTTAGCTAGAGTTTTACAGATGCTCTCATTATGATCTCTGTACTTTTTAACCATATTTTTGCATGTTTGAGAGCAAAGTTTAGAATTTACCTCAGATGGTAGTTCAGTGGAGGAGACATTTGATGTTTCTGCCATTAGAGCTTGATTTTGAAACTCTTCCTCTGTCTGATCACTCCAGTCAAACACATGGTCTTCTTGAGAGACAAGTGCTTGTGATGATGAAGCCTGATTAGTCTGCTGAGGCCTGGATGACTGTTGACCTTGAGATCTGCATTCTCTGGCAAAGTAGCCAAGCTTGTGACATTTAAAACACTCAACTTTTGACTTTTCAAAAGCTGGTTTGCCTTCTACTCTGGCTTGAAAGTTTGTTCTGCCAGTTCTTTTCAGAAACCTTTTTGCCCTCATGGTCAGCATTTCATGTTGCCATTTCAGATCCATCTCTTCAAGATCATCTGGATGAATCTGTTCTAGATCTTCAGCATTTAGAGCAAACAGTCCATCATTAGCAACAAAGGCCTCATAGTGAGCCTCAGTGGAGTTACCATCACCACCTGAAAAGGAATCACTGCAATTAGATTTTTCAGATGACAGTAGAGCAGTGTTGTGTTTATAAGAAAAAGATTTCTTTTTAGTGTCAATTTTAGTTTCAAACACTCTCAGACTGTTGTACAGATCATCCAGCTCTATTTCATCAAGAGTGTCTTTTGTTCTCCATTGAGCAGCATAAACTGTCCACTCTTCACCAAGAGATCTAAGGAATTTTCTGTTGACTTCATCTTGATCCAGACTGACTTTTGCACTCTCCAATTCGCTTATCAGTTTGTTGAACCTGTCAAAGATTTGAGTAAAGTTTTCATTCTTGCCACCAGAAAAGTTCTCATACCTGCTATTTCAAAAGATCCTTTTGATATCTCTTGGTACTGGCATTCCCAGCAAATCTTTTCTCTAAAGCAATCCAAAGAGAATAAGCAGTATAAAACTTTTTAAACTGACGTTGATAAGCATTAGGAATGACTATTTGTAGAAGTGTAAGAGCTTTCACTTCATTCATTCTAGCCTTTCTTCCAAGTACAGTTTTTGGAGGAGTTTTGATGGGTTTTCCCTCAGCATCAAGTTCAGGATCAACTGCAGGAGGAAATTCAATAGCTTCCCATATGGCATAATCAATGAATTGAATATGCTGTTGAATCCTGAGTTTCCACATCTCAAACTCAGTGGGCTTGAGCATAGGCACTTTGAGTCCTTGCCCAGATCCACTACTGCTATTATCAAATTCCATTGCAGAAAATTTAAAATTTTGTAAAAGAAAGCTTCGGACTTTGAAATAAAGAACGACCTGTGGCTCTGATACCACTTGTCAGGATCTAATGTAACTACCTAAGATTAACTGATTTGAATTGATCAGAGTATAAATCAATAATCTTGTACTGAATCAAAGTCTAATTAAGAAGTTTGCGGAATAACACTTAATTATTTTAATAAAAGCTTTCAGAATCCATAACAGATAAATAAAATGAATAAACAAAATTGCTTGTATTGCTGAACTGAATGATTACAATCACCTCTAATCTGTTTGATTAGACGAAGAACACAAATTGTTCTTAGGGTTTTACAACCTTAGAGGCTTATGAAAACTTAAACAAAAAGCAAAAATACAAACTTGAACGCGCAGGAACTTGATACAATAGAAAAACCTATTCTATGTATTTATAATGCTTTCTGATTTGTTTCCTTGAAGGACTCTGACTTCTCTTGATAGTAGATATGCTGGAATCTTCCTGTAAATATCTTTTCCTGAATATCAGCACTTTCTGTTTATGAAGCTGTTGAGAAGCTTGAATCACTTAGCAGCTTGAACTTTTATACTAGCAGCTCGAACTTCTTCAACTAACAGCATGAACTTTGTACTTACACAGAAAATCTACTAACAGTCTGAGAAATCTAACTAACTGTTTGAACTACTTAGAATATTTCCCAACAACCAGGGATCATCCAACGCTATCATATTTATACTTACTCGTATCTTTTTAATCGTAGGCCAAAGTGGAGACATTCGTAGGGTTGAGTCGGCAATTTGTGCCCGATTGGCACAACTCATTGCTGGCAACACTTGTCTAAATTCACCTCCTAAAATCATAATCTTTCCACCAAATTGGAGTGCGACCCTTACGATGTATTGCAACATTCTATGAACCGCTTCTACTGCCTGCCTTTTATCCATTGATGCATCATCTGTAACAGCCCGAAATTATTAAATATAAATTACAACATCAAACCTTGGGTATTTAAATGATTTTGACTAAATTATTAATAAGTAACTGAAACCATGCATTTTAGAGGGTTAATTATCTTAAGTTATAATTAATTATGAAAATTTGCCCAAAATTAGCTGATATAAATTTAAATAATTAAATTTAGCTAATTGAAAAATTAAAGACTTGAAAATGACAAAATGGACTAAAATGAATAAAATTAGTCTAAAAAGATAATTCTAGCAAAACTAGAACCTTCTTACTATTATTGCATCTGAAAATGCAAATCAGATTCATTAAGAGTAAAAATGGTCAATTCCTAAAATTTAGTAGAAAATCATATTTTTCTCTATTTCCTATAAATAGAGCATATTATCTCCTTGAAATGGTTTAGCAAATTCAGAATTTGCTCCCTTTGAGACTCTCTCTCTACAATATCCGACTTCTCTCTAACTTTTCTCCTAAACGGTTCAACGAATTCATGTGATTTAGACGTCATCGAAAAGATATCATCGAGCTCTACCATAATCTGCCATTGCATGATCGATTTCGTTCAGATTTGAGGTAAGTTTGAACCCTTTTTCTTTCTTTTTGTTCCGGTTTTGAGATGAAAATCGGATTCCCTCAATTCTTCTTCATTCGAAGTTGATTTGCTCGTGTTTAGGACTTGATTTTGTTTGGAAAATGTCTATAATCATCCAATCTCGTATGCTATAGCTTGGACAAAGGTTAGTGACGTTTTCTCCCTTCATTATGTTCAATTTTTAGTTGCTGCTGTATTTTGAACCTAAAGACCCGTAATATTGATTTTTGGATAGGTAATAAACTCGAAAATGTGTGAGAAATGAACCTAAAATGAACCTATAAATGTTCCTTGATGTTTTAGGAAACTTTGACATAGAAATGCATGCTTAAATGATGAACAAGAAGAACAAATTCCAGAGAACCACGAACAAATTCGAATTTATCATCAGATTAGGTTCGAAATTGATTAAATTAATGACTTTTGGTATGCAAAGGGACTAAATTCGAATCTCCCTAAATTAGAACCCTAAATTCGAAACCTCTCTCCCTAAATTCGAACCATAAGTTCGAATCTCCCTAAAATCGAAAGCATAAGTTCGAATCTCCCTAAATTAGAACCCCAAATTCGAAGCTAATTAAGTTCGGGAGGCATTAAATTGTAAATCAGATCAAGTTCTTGATCGGCCTTATGTTTTGTGCATGATTTTAAATTGAAAAGCAACTCATATTGTGATCACTATAAAATTCACAAATTTTCTAGATTCATGACCATTTTATGCTCAATTAATTAAACATGCACTATATGAACCCTAGACTTTGGGACTAAACTTAAAACATGAAAACATTTGTTTTAATGTTATGAACCCTTAGAAATTGTACAACATGATTTGCTTTGCTAATACTATGGTTGGCTTTGTATTTGTTGGTACACCCCGTGTGATGATAGCAGTCTAAGTGTACTAGCATTTTGGTTCAAGTAATATTACAAAGTATTGAGTATTAACGAGTGTTTGATATATGTGTGTAACAACCCAGCTTTTGATCAGTTATGTAATAATGAATTTTGAGATAATAATATAATCTTGCTATATTATTTGTATTTGCAAATAATGATTAAGAATGAAAAATTTATTAAGGAAATATAATTTTAAATTATACTTATGATTTAATTGAGTAAAATAAAAGATATGTAAAATACAAGAGTTTAGTGGGTTAAATACCCAAAGGATAAATGAAATATATATAAACTTAAATAATGGTCATTAAATCACAATTAAGATTTTAACCTTCTCTCTCTACTCTCTCACTAAACTTTCGGTTCTTCAACAAAACCAAACGAGAATTTCATTAACTTGCAATCAAACTGAAGATTGAAGACAAAGAGGAGTTACAAGTATCATCAAGGAACATCAATTGACAAGAATTTAAGGTAATTTTCCAAATTATTCAAAGTTTGGTTCGGTTTTATGTAAAAACCGAAACCAAGGAACTAAATTATGGAAATCTTATGTTGCATGTATAAAATTCTAGTAGATTATGATGAAATTAAGTAAATAGAACTTATTGAAACTAAAATCAGAGGATGGATCATCCAAATATTAGTACAAATCGAATTTTTACCAAAAATGGTGTTCTTGACAAAAATGATGAATTTTGGATGATCTTGATCAAATAATGATGTTATTAATAGGGAAATTAGTATAAAAACACTCAAATAGTGATATTACATCAATATATTTCATTGCATGTTGATAAAAATGAAAGTTTGATAATTATTAATTAAATCCGTATGAAGAACACCAAGAACACCAAGAACAATTTCTGGAAAAATAACAAGTGTGGGATCCGAATTCGGATGACCCGAATTCGGATGATGTCCCATTTCGGACCACGAAATTCGGATGAAATCCATTTCGGTCCCATACTTCGGATAACAAATAAATATTTTGTTAAGTGTTGGTCCGAACTCGGATGATCCGAGTTCGGATGGTATCAATTTCAGATAGTATCAATTTCGGATGATATCAATTTCGGATAATGAACCGAATCCGGATGTATGCTTGGTCCGAATTGGGATGCCCATTTCGGATGAATCTGAATCAGGATGATTAATTGGTCCGAATTAGAACGGCTATTTCAGATTGGTCCAAATCCGGGTGCCAGATCCGGATTGGTCCGAATCTGGATGATCCGAATCCGGATGATCTGAAATTGGATATCCTATTATGATATTTTAATGAAATTAAAGAGAAATGAATCGAATGATTATCAGAGTTATCAGTTATCAGAATCAGATAGAATTACAGATTTCAATGACCAAAAGATGATGAAATTCCATGATAATGATGATGATAAAGATAATGAAATTGACATGATATTATCATGAATGAATTTGAACAGGTTCAGTATATTCTGAACAAAGATTTAAAGACCTAAAGACTTAAAAGCGGGTCAGAGAATTGATTGACAAATTACAGATTGACAAAGATAAAATCCTGAGATAACTCAGGTGGCAGATTCATATATCTGTTTGACCAAGACCCAGACCTGTGATTTATAGATATTCAGATTGAACATGCATAGATCCGGTTGAGATATATTGCTGCTGTTAGATTTATTGACATTCACTTTATCAGCTGGAATGAGACCTGTGCACACCATGGATGGGTGTTGCCCAGTGGATCATGATAGCTATTTGATTATCTTTTCATATTGCATTTAATATTGCTTCAGACTTTCCTTTATGATTCATTGCTATCATGACTTCTAAGACATATGCTTACATCATTGATCAGACATTTGATAGATTGATTCAGCTTGACTAGCCCTTATGGTCTATTGTTCTAGACCCGGCTATTTCACCAGTTCTTATGAACTTGGTAATGACCTCCGATGTTCCGCCATATTGACTTACTGGTAGCTAGCCCAGTATGTGGCTGATCCCCACGATTTAAGCGTGAGTATGGCTTGAACATCATCCGATTCTATGATTCTATATCTCAATCATGAGGGCTGTAGCGGCAGCCAAGACATATCACGCTAAGACTAATGACTCCGCTTGACACGCATGTTGATATTGAAAATCTATAAACTCGCTAAGCTTTGCTTACAGATGTTGCATTAATATTTTACAGGAAAAGCCAAAGGAAAATCACCTGCAGGACCTAGTACTTAGGTCATTCAAGATCCAAGTTTTGAAGCTTTCTTAGACCACTACTCAACAAACTCTCTGGTACTGATTGGAAGACAGCAAATGTGGTGGTTCTGGGTAGACTTGACGTGATGTATGATGTTATGTCTAGATTAGATGTTACCCTTTTATAACTTTAAATTGAAATATGTAATCTGTATCCTAATATGTAATGTACATGAAATTTTTAATTCCGCAATTAATTACCCTATCTTAGTATGGTTGATAATGTATTGCATGATGTGGGACCTAGACTCTGAGGACTGCCCCGGAAGGGGTGGTCTTCACAGGATGGTATCAGAGCACTAGTTTGAGTGAATCAAGTATTACGTGAGTATACTTGATCTCAAACTGAAGCAATACATATGTATCAATCATTTAGGTGGTTTGAACTGAGATAGGGTGTACAGACTGTTAGGATGGGAAAAAGGGTACATAGATCTAAGTCTATAAACTGATAGTTAATTGATTTTAATTTTCAGTAGAAGATGTCAGGATCAGGATCAGGTGATATTCCCAGCAACATGAATCCACAACAAATGTTTGAAATGATGCAACAACTTCTAGCCCAACACTCAGAACAACAGAACAAAATAATGCAAGAACAGTTTCAGGCCAGAGATGAGGCCGAAGCTAAAAGACGAGAAGATAAAAGAAATAAGCGAAAAGAAAAGCAAGTCCAGAATGACGAATCTGATTCTGATAACACAAATCCCGAAACTCAAATTACTCAGCCAAAAGGCTGCAAGTTTAAAGATTTTAAAGCGAGCGGTGCCCTGAACTTTGAGGGTACAGTTAATCCGATTCAGGCGATGGATTGGATTAGTCATACCGAAGAGATCTTTAGAATCTCTGACTGTTTAGACTCGAAGAAAGTAAGTTATGCATCCGCATTATTTGTGGGAGCTGCCCGTGCATGGTGGAAAACTCAGCGAAGTATCTATGGTGAGGAGGTGATTCGGACTTTAGAATGGGAGCAGTTTCTTGATATGTTCAATGCGTAGTACTGCCCGATCGACCAACAAGATAAAATGGAAGTACAATTGATGCAGCTGACTCAGGGAACGAAGACAGTTGACGAATACGAGCACGAATTCTCAAGACTATGCGGCTACTCTTCCTATCAAGTAGCTACCGAGGAAAGAAAAATGAATAGATTTCGTGTAGGACTTAATCCAAGATACAGACATCCGATGAGCGCTATCAAATATAAGAGTTATCTGGAAATGGTAGAAGCAGCGAGACAGATCGAGCGAGGATACTTAGAGTACGGCGATCAGCTATACGCTCCGTCTACTAACCCGATGAATCCGTCTCCTCCAAAGAAACAGCGATTTGGCAGATTCTTTAGGCCGAATAAGTCTCAGTCCCAACAATCTCAGCATAGTTGACAACAGAAAGCACAAGTTTACTCCCTCACGAACGAGCCACGATTCTGTAAGCGATGCAGAAAGTCACACATGGGGTTGTGCAATCCAGAAGATGTTACTTGTTTCGCGTGCAACATGATCGGTCACAGTAGTGAAGAATGTCCACAGCAGGGACGTGGATGCGCAAAATGTGGAAAAAGAGGACACTTTATGTATCAGTGTCGTAGCGGGCCGCGTTATCAGTCTCAGTCATCAGCTGGAGGGTCTACAGTTAAGAGTTCTGCTGCTACGCCGACTGCAAAGACTCGAGCTTTCCAAATTACAGCCGAGGAAGCAAAAGAAACACCTGATGTAGTTACGGGTATGTTTTTACTTAACTCGATTCCGGCTCGTGTATTATTTGATTCTGGCGCAAGTCGTTCTTTCATATCAACCTCTTTTGCACGACAATTATGTAAGATTCCATCAAAGCTTCCCATGATACTAGATATTGAGACAGCCAGTAACAATTTCGTTATGGCTGATTCCGTTTATCGTAATTGCACACTACTTGTTGATAATATCGTATTCAATCTCGACCTCATCCCGATTCCGTTAAAAGAATTTGACGTCATCATCGGCATGGATTGGCTAATGAACAACGAGGCTACAATTATCTGCAACCGTCGGATCATCAGAATCAAGTCTTCAGACGGCCGAGTATTGGAGATCAAGGGCGAGAAGCATAAAGGTGCACACTGCTTTATATCTATAGAAAAGGCTCATAAATACTTGTCTAGAGGTCACGACTCCTTTCTTTGTTATGCTCTATTTGAGTCCAGCTCTGAAAAGAAATCTTTGTCCAATATTCCTATCGTCTATGAGTTCCCAGACGTATTCCCTGACGATATTTCCGGAGTGCCACCGGAACGTCAAGTCGAGTTCAGTATAGACTTGGTTCCTGGTGCGGCTCCTATCGCAAAAGCTCCATACAGACTTGCACCTGCAGAAATGCAAGAAATGTCTAAGCAACTGCAAGAGCTGTTAGAGAAGGGGTTTATCCGACCGAGTTCTTCTCCGTGGGGTGCACCAGTTCTATTTGTTAAAAAGAAAGACAGAACTTTCCGTATGTGCATCGACTACCGCGAGTTGAACAAAGTCACCATAAAGAATAAATATCCTTTGCCCAGGATCGATGATCTGTTTGATCAGCTGCAAGGAGCCAGCTATTTCTCGAAAATAGATCTCCGTTCTGGGTATCATCAACTGAAAGTAAGAAATGAGGATATACCGAAGACAGCTTTCCGTACAAGATACGGTCATTACGAATTTCTTGTAATGCCGTTTGGATTAACGAATGCACCAGCGGCGTTCATGGATCTCATGAATCGTGTGTGCAGACCAATGTTGGATAAATCAGTTATCGTGTTCATAGACGATATTTTGATTTACTCCAAAACGGAGGCTGATCATTCCGTTCATCTGCGACAGTTGCTATAGTTATTAAGAAAAGAAAGACTCTACGCAAAGTTTTCTAAGTGCGAATTCTGGCTCAGACAGGTATAATCTCTATTATATATGTCTTGAGCTGTTTCCTTAACTATTCTATGATTCACATCAGAACTTGAATTTCTATCTTGATTATCTTATAGATTCAATTCCTTGGCCATGTCGTTTCTGGCGAAGGAATATCCGTAGATCCGTCTAAAGTCGAGGCTGTTCAGAAGTGGCAAACACCTCGCAATGCCTCTGAAATAAGAAGTTTCCTTGGATTGGCCGGGTATTATCGGCGATTCATAAAGGACTTCTCAAAGATTGCTGTGCCGCTTACAATGCTAACACGAAAGAATACTCCTTTCATTTGGACCGATAAACAGCAAGAGGCATTCGATATTCTGAAGCAAAAGTTGATTCAAGCGCCGATCCTAGCCTTGCCAGAAGGTAATGATGATTTCGTTGTCTATAGCGATGCCTCTGGTACTGGTTTAGGATGTGTTCTGATGCAAAGGGGAAAAGTAATTGCCTATGCTTCAAGGCAATTAAAAGATTACGAGAAAAGTGCACCAACTCATGATCTTGAGTTGGCTGCCGTTACCTTTGCTCTGAAGATCTGGCGTCACTATCTTTATGGGACTCGGTGTCAGCTCTACACCGATCATAAGAGTCTCAAATACCTTTTCACTCAAAAAGATCTGAATATGAAACAGCGTCGATCCTTGGAGCTTATCAAGGATTATGATTGCGAGATCTTATATCATCCCGGCAAAGCAAATGTTGTCGCGGATGCGTTAAGTAGAAAAGTATATCCAGAAAAGTGCTGTTATGCCCTAACTCCAGTTATATTCTCTTCTGATCTTATTGAAGACATCAGAGTTGCTCAAGCTGAAGCAATGAAAGAAGAGCATATTGATTCTGAAAATCTTAAAGGGCAACTACAATTACTAACTCTGAACCATTTGGGACTTCACTGTCTCCAGGGAAACCGAATCTGGATTCCTAAGTATGGTTCAATCTGCAGCACTCTTCTGTCTGAAGCTCATCAGTCCAAGTTATCTGTTCATCCTGGCAGCTCAAAGATGTATTTTGATCTGAAAGCCGATTACTGGTGGCCAGGAATGAAGAAAGATATCGGTAAGTGTGTTGAAAGCTGCAGAGTCTGTCAGATGGTTAAGGCAGAACATCAGAAACCCTTTGGGGATATGCAACCACTACCCGTTCCTGAATGGAAGTGGGAGCATATAACTATGGATTTCATCACGAAGTTGCCTAAGACCAAAAGACAGCACGACTCCATCTGGGTAGTCGTTGACCGTTTAACGAAATCAGCACATTTCATACCGATGAAAGAAACTTATTCTCTCGATAGATTGGCGCAGTTGTACATCACAGAAATTATTTCACGTCACGTGTGCCAAAGTCTATTGTATCTGATCGTGATAGTCGTTTCACATCCAGATTCTGGCAAGCACTACAAAATGGGATGGGTACTCGGATTTCTATGAGTACTGCTTATCATCCTAATGCAGACGGCCAGAGTGAACGTACTATCCTGACTCTTGAAGATATGCTTCGTGCCTGCACTCTTGATTTAGGTGGTAACTGGGATGACCACTTGCCGTTGGTCGAATTCTCTTACAACAACAGTTATCATTCTACGATCAAGATGGCTCCTTTTGAGGCTTTATACGGAAGAAAGTGCAGAACTCCCACCTGTTGGCGTGAAACCGGCGAATCGCCAATAGCAGGACCTGCCCTTCTACAGTTGACTCATGAAAAGATTCAACTCGTTAGAAGGAACATTCTTGAAGCTCAAAGCAGGCAGAAGTCATATTATGATAATCGGCATAGATCAATCAGTTTTGCAGTTAACGATTGGGTGATGTTAAAAGTATCCCCAATGAAGAATGTGGTGCGTTTTATTAAACGAAACAAGCTAGCTCCGAGATTTATTGGTCCGTTCAAAATTGTTGAAAAGATTGGGAATCAGTCTTATCGTCTTGATCTACCAGCGGACTTAGCTGGAATACATCCTGTATTCCATGTTAGTCACTTAAGAAAGAGTTTAGCTGACGAAAGAGAAGTGCAGATACCACATGTTAACCTGCAAATTGATGAAAAGCTTCGAGTGGTTGAAGAGCCAGAACGTATTCTGGACTCGAAGACTAAGAAGCTTAGAAATAAAGAGATACAGATGGTGCTCGTCCAGTGGAAACACCATAAAGGTTCGCATCAGTCTTGGGAATCGAGAGATGTTATGAAAACTACATATCCCAGTCTGTTCGAACATAGCTAACTTCGAGGACGAAGTTTGTGCGTGGTGGAGCCCATTCTGTAACAACCCAGCTTTTGATCAGTTATGTAATAATGAATTTTGAGATAATAATATAATCTTGCTATACTATTTGTATTTGCAAATAATGATTAAGAATGAAAAATTTATTAAGGAAATATAATTTTAAATTATACTTATGATTTAATTGAGTAAAATAAAAGATATGTAAAATACAAGAGTTTAGTGGGTTAAATACCCAAAGGATAAATGAAATATATATAAACTTAAATAATGGTCATTAAATCACAATTAAGATTTTAACCTTCTCTCTCTACTCTCTCACTAAACTTTCGGTTCTTCAACAAAACCAAACGAGAATTTCATTAACTTGCAATCAAACTTAAGATTGAAGACAAAGAGGAGTTACAAGTATCATCAAGGAACATCAATTGACAAGAATTTAAGGTAATTTTACAAATTATTCAAAGTTTGGTTCGGTTTTATGTAAAAACCGAAACCAAGGAACTAAATTATAGAAATCTTATGTTGCATGTATAAAATTCTAGTAGATTATGATGAAATTAAGTAAATAGAACTTATTGAAACTAAAATCAGAGGATGGATCATCCAAATATTAGTACAAATCGGAGTTTTACCAAAAATGGTGTTCTTGACAAAAATGATGAATTTTGGATGATCTTGATCAAATAATGATGTTATTAATAGGGAAATTAGTATAAAAACACTCAAATAGTGATATTACATCAATATATTTCATTGCATGTTGATAAAAATGAAAGTTTGTTAATTATTAATAAAATCCGTATGAAGAACACCAAGAACACCAAGAACAATTTCTGGAAAAATAACAAGTGTGGGATCCGAATTCGGATGTCCCATTTCGGACCACGAAATTCGGATGAAATCCATTTCGGTCCCTTACTTCGGATAACAAATAAATATTTTGTTAAGTGTTGGTCCGAACTCGGATGATCCGAGTTCGGATGGTATCAATTTCAGATAGTATCAATTTCGGATGATATCAATTTCGGATAATGAACCGAATCCGGATGTGTGCTTGGTCCAAATTGGGATGCCCATTTCGGATGAATCTGAATCAGGATGATTAATTGGTCCGAATTAGAACGGCTATTTCAGATTGGTCCGAATCCGGGTGCCAGATCTGGATTGGTTCGAATCTGGATGATCCGAATCCGGATGATCTGAAATTGGATATCCTATTTTGATATTTTAATGAAATTAAAGAGAAATGAATCGACTGATTATCAGAGATATCAGTTATCAGAATCAGATAGAATTACAGATTTCAATGACCAAAAGATGATGAAATTCCATGATAATGATGATGATAAAGATAATGAAATTGACATGATATTATCATGAATGAATTTGAACAGGTTCAGTATATTCTGAACAAAGATTTAAAGACCTAAAGACTTAAAAGCGGGTCAGAGAATTGATTGACAAATTACAGATTGACAAAGATAAAATCCTGAGATAACTCAGGTGGCAGATTCATATATCTGTTTGACCAAGACCCAGACCTGTGAGTTATAGATATTCAGATTGAGCATGCATAGATCCGGTTGAGATATATTGCTGCTGTTAGATTTATTGACATTCACTTTATCAGCTGGAATGAGACCTGTGCACACCATGGATGGGTGTTGCCCAGTGGATCATGATAGCTATTTGATTATCTTTTCATATTGCATTTAATATTGCTTCAGACTTTGCTTTATGATTCATTGCTATCATGACTTCTAAGACATATGCCTACATCATTGATCAGACATTTGATAGATTGATTCAGCTTGACTAGCCCTTATGGTCTATTGTTCTAGACCGGCTATTTCACCAGTTCTTATGAACTTGGTAATGACCTCCGATGTTCCGCCATATTGACTTACTGGTAGCTAGCCCAGTATGTGGCTGATCCCCACGATTTAAGCGTGAGTGTGGCTTGAACATCATCCGATTCTATGATTCTATATCTCAATCATGAGGGCTGTAGCGGCAGCCAAGACATATCACGCTAAGACTAATGACTCCGCTTGACACGCATGTTGATATTGAAAATCTATAAACTCACTAAGCTTTGCTTACAGATGTTGCATTAATATTTTACAGGAAAAGCCAAAGGAAAATCACCTGCACGACCTAGTACTTAGGTCATTCAAGATCCAAGTTTTGAAGCTTTCTTAGACCACTACTCAACAAACTCTCTGGTACTGATTGGAAGACAGCAAATGTGGTGGTTCTGGGTAGACTTGACGTGATGTATGATGTTATGACTAGATTAGATGTTACCCTTTTATAACTTTAAATTGAAATATGTAATCTGTATCCTAATATGTAATGTACATGAAATTTTTAATTCCGCAATTAATTACCCTATCTTAGTATGGTTGATATTGTATTGCATGATGTGGGACCTAGACTCTGAGGACTGCCCCGGAAGGGGTGGTCTTCACAATGTGTTTATATATGTTTGATAGTTATTGTTTGTATGTTTGAACTTGATGTAATGTATTACAAGAAGTTCAAACATAAAGTTCAAAGATAAAATCAAACAAGTTAAAAACATAAGTTTCAAATATAGGTTTAATATGTGAAAGTCGAATTTAGAATAAATTCGAATTCACTAGTAAATGGCATTCGAATCTTTGGCAGATTCGAATATGAACCATAAGGCAGATTCGAGAGTGTCAAGGGGACAAAGTCGAATGGGCCTTGGGCCTGATTTGAGTTTGGCCCATGACAAACTCGAATGAGCCTCTATAATTATGGATTAACTCGAATCATTAGTAGACTTTTGCAGAATTCGTGTGAGATTAAGCAAAAGGGCGATTTCGAGTTTATCAGTATTGTTAGAGTTGTTTCGGAGAGAATCATCTCGTAGGTGCGTTCGTCGTTGACCGTACAGCGTTGTGATAGTCTCCGTGTTCCGTGTGAGTGTTTTATCCGTCAAGCCGTTAACGAGGATTCCGCACTCGTTGACGGTGTCGCGTCTATATAGATCTGTGTAGTGCAAGACCTTACAAGTGGTATCAGAGCCAAAGGGGTGTTCTTCGTGTTCATAAAGATACATCCTAGGTTTCTTGACGCTTATGGACGGTTAATCTCATTTCTTATTGGATTTTTCGAGCTTATCAAATTGGAATCCGGGAAATACTTTGTTGTTTTCACATTTTTGATCACTATCTATATTTTTACTTGTAAAAATATTGACTTAATCTGAAAAACGTGAAAAACCCAAGGTATTAGTCGTTTTTCAAGTTTGCGGCTCTCGAATCTGTTAAGGAGTAATTAGGGTTTTGCTCATTTTCGAGTTTGATCAAAAATACGCTCCTTTCGAGTTTCCTAAAAAGTGATTTCGAGTTTATAGGTTTCTAATTTGCTTTAGGGCTCGACTTTGGACTAAAGTCGAATAGGGGATTAAAGTCGAATAGGAGATTCGAGTTTATCTGGGTTTCGATTTTGTCTACTATTCGAGTTTACCTTGACATTCAAATTTGGAGACCTTCGAATTTGTCACACATTTCGAATTTAATTGGATTTCAGAACTTAACTCGAATTTAATCCCAAATAGGTTTAAAGTTAATTATATTCGAATTTACCTAAATTCGAAAGAATTAATTAAAATTAATTTCGAATTAAATTAATTAAGTTTAAATACAATTATCTTTGAAACTATTACAAGTCTACAACGGTTTCTGGAAATGGATCACAAGGTCGGAAAAGCAAATACTCCGCCTAAACTGATGAAACTTGAAGACTATTACTGGTGGAAGGATCGGTTTGCTGACTTTGTGCGATTCAATGACATGCGTATGTGGATCTGTATCGACGAGGGATACATTCCACCGACAGCTGAGATAGAAGGACGACAAAAGGTTGTTACGTATTCTAAAATGTAGGACGATGACAAAAAGCTGTTTGAAGCAGAAAACCGCGCATACGCTATCATAAGAATGGCGTTACCTCAGGACATACTGCACACTTTCAGAAATCAAAAGACATCGAAAGAGCTCTGGGAGTCATTGGAAAAAAGCTGTGAGGGTAACCCGAGGGTAAGGAGGAAGCGTATGGAGATGCTTAAGCAGCAGTTTGCGATCTTCAAGGCATTGAAGGATGAAAAGCTGGACGACACCATCACGCGTTTCTATCGTCTGCTGACTGAGCTAGAAAGTCATGATATTGAGTATAGCGACACTGAAAAGAATAATAAGCTTCTGGATGCTTTACCGGCCAAATGGGCGATGTACGTGGCCATGATTAAGCTTGATGAGGATAACTAATATACTCAATCTCTGGAGGATGTGGTGGGAACGCTGAGGGCGTATCATTTTGAGTTACTGAAGGCAGAAACGGATATTGAACAAGTTCAAAATCCAGCAATGTATTTTGGAAAATCCAAACCTTCATTGGCAGCCGATATGAAGACAGCTACAGCCTTTTTCATGGGAGAAACGGCGTCACCATCTGAGCCAGAAGACGCACAAAGTAGAGCTTTCTTAGGGTTTGGTAGACCAGAAGAACAGCAACATCAGGCTACACCGGCATCAACATCTCAGGGCTATTCTAAGATGCCTATGAGCGCTAAATCAGCCGAAGAACATTTGAATCTGTTGGCTTCATTTGTGGCCGCATATGGAAATTGCGTTCAGGGTAAAATCAATGATCCTGCACTCTGGGATGAGGATTACGATCAGGTAGACCCTGATGACCTTGAAGAGATGGATCTCCAATGGCAACTTGCCATGGTAACTCAACGGGTTAAGAGGTTCATTAAACGGACTGGAAGAAATCTGAACATGAGTAACAACCGGATTGGCTTCGATAAGTCCAAGGTAAAGTGCTACAACTGTCAAGGCTTAGGACACTTCGCTAGAGAGTGTCGGAGACCGAAGGTAGAGAATTACCAAGGGCAGAATCTGAATCATGGACAGTATCAGAACCAATCACAACAACGATATCTTCCGAGTACATCAACCAGTCAAGCAAACATAGCTGGTCTGTTATCTAACGTCACATCAGACAGACAGCTAGACGGGACGTATGACTGGAGCACACATCCAGAAACTAACGCTAGAGCCTTTATGGCTGAGGTAACTGAGAGTAGATGTGCAGGAGCAGAGCAGAACACTGGGGACAGCAGTCAAAAGGAAAGCAGTCCGATGTGGGTGGCGAAGTCGGATGATCAGACGATTTTGGAGTTTGTCGCTCAGATGACCAACGTAGAATCAGATCATACAAAGGTAAGTCTGAAATTTCTCTCTTTTCCATGACTTGTGTGTTTTATGTGCTACTTCTAACGATAGGTTAAATTTAGTACTAGAATCACATAAAAATATATCTGCTCAAAATGAATCATTAAAATCAGATAATGCTAGCCTAATTGCTAATAAGCAAGATCTTAGGGATAAGCTTAAGGCCGATACACAAGATGTGATAGTTCTAAAGGACAAACTGAGCGAACAGTGTGTTAGGTTAGAACTCATGTATGAACATGTTGAGGCATTAACCAAGGAGCTGAAAACCAGAGAGATAGAGCTAGCTGAGTCTAAGGTGAAGGTGGCTGAGGCAAATAGTAAACTTGAAAAGTTTAGGAACTCAAGTCTTAACCTAGGGAAAGTTTTAGATTCTCAACGCCAATCTAAAAAGACTGTAGGTCTAGGATTTCATGAGATTCCTCCACCTTTTAATAACAACTATGTGCCTCAACCTCAGGAGAAAACTGAGAAATCAGTAGACTTAGAGGAAATACCTGAACCAGTGTCTGAACCTGTAAAGGAAATTACACCTAAGGTGACTGATACAAATGTCAAGATTAAGAAAGTCAAATTTGTGTCTTCCTCTAGTGAAACACCTGTAGGAAAATATAATAATTGCTTTTAATGATCCGGATGATGAACCAGTCACTATAGATGCACAAAAGGAACCAGACACTAGTGAGACACCTAAGTCAAAGGGCACACACAAGAAGTCTATTGACAAGATGTCTTGCTTTAGATGTCACGAAAGGGGGCACATTGCTTCTAACTGTCCGCATAGGAAAGTTGACAACACACCTAAGACAGGGAAGCCAGAACAAGCTAAGCCTTCTCCAAGTGATGCGAGCACGAGTAGTTCTCAGGGTACCGAGAAAACTGTGCAAGCTACACAAAAAATGGCTGTGAAACAAATACCGGTGAAAGGTGGACCAAAAGAAGTGATTAGGACTAATTCACCGAATCGAGTCATTAATCAATCTAGGTCTGGACCACAACAACAATATAGGAGCACAACACCTAGCAGAGCTTACACTCCGGTTAGGCCACACACTCCTGTTAGACATCACACACCGGGTAGAGCTCAGGGATATAAGTCTGAAATTAATTATAATCGTAATTATTCAAGAGCTCCACAACAAATGCCTACTCAAAGGCAAAGAGTGAACTTAAATCACTCGGCACCACAACAAACTCCAGTTCAACGACCCAAGTCACCTGAAAAGCGAGATGGGTATTTGAAAGAGTTTAAGTATGTGGACGAGAATGGTATAACCAAGTCAGTTATGGCTTGGGTTCCCCGTGATAACTAACCTATTTTCTTTCATGTGCAGGAGATAACCACAGGTCTGAACAACAAATGGTTCGTCGACAGTGGGTGCTCCAGACACATGACAGGGGAAAGAAGTCTCCTTACAGACTTCAAGGGTGGGAATCGGGGATTTGTATCATTCGCAGGAAATAAGGGAGGAAACATCACGGGTACTGGAGTGGTCACTAATGGGACGATCAAATTGGATCAAGTTTATCACGTTGATAAACTGGTTCATAATCTCATTAGTGTATCTCAAATCTGTGATAAGAAGAATTCAGTGCTGTTCACTGATACTGAAGCGTTGGTGCTAAAACCGTGCTTCAAGATACCTAAAGAGTGGATATTGATGAGGGCTCCAAGGAAGAACGACTTGTACATGCTCGATATGAACAAGCCTTAATCTTGGATGGTTCCAATCTGTCTGTTATCTAAAGCTTCGGAGACTGAGTCGGTTTTATGGCACAGACGAAAGGCACATTTGCACCTGAGGAAAATGAACTACATCACGAAACATGGATTGGTGCAAGGTGTGCCTATGAAGAGTTTTCAGTTCGAGGACAAGTGTCTACCATGCAAAAAGGGCAAACAACATAAGAAGTGACACAAGTCCAAGACTCAGAACTCTATCTCTACCACATTCGATTTGCTGCATATGGACCTCTTCGGACCAATCAACAAAAGGAGTATAGGTGGTAGTTGGTATTGTTTAGTTATCACTGACGATTACTCACGATTTTCTTGGGTTTTCTTTCTAGGTACAAAGGACGAGACGGCTTCCAAGCTCATCGGGTTCTTAGACCATGTGGAGAATTCCTATGGAACAAGGGCTAAACGACTTCGTAGTGATAACGGAACTGAATTTAAAAACACTGTATTTGGTGTATATTGCCTATCAAAGGGCATAGTGCATCAATTTAGTGCACCCTATGAGCCACAACAAAATGGGTGTGGCCGAACGAAAGAACAGGACATTGATTGAGGCAGCAAGGACCATGCTTTTGGATTCAAAGCTTCCTACCATGTTTTGGGGGAGGCAGTGAATACCGCATGTCATATTTTGAACCGGTTCCTTACTGTCAAATCTTTGAACAAAACCTGTTATGAAATTTTGAATAAACGGCCACCTAATTTAACTGGCTTCGAACCTTTTGGGGTACCATGTACTTTATTAAGAACAAAACATCAACCTAAGTTTGGTGAAAAGACTGACAAAGGATACTTCCTAGGTTATGTGCCGAACTCACCAAACAAACGGGTTTTTAACAAAACAAATGGTACAGTAGAGATTGTGTATAACATTGAAGTCACAAGTTATACACATGAACCCCAAACAGGTCCGTAATGGATATTTGACTATGACAAACTGTTTGAGTCATTTAACATTCCTTTGGATGAAAATGAAGGTACCATCGAAAAGGACATGACGACGGTCATAGCTTTCCGAGGACCACATTTCAATCCACATCCGAGCCTACTTCAACTGAAGATGGATCTCCAGAAATCACTGAGTCAGAAGCACCTACCAATGAGAATCAGACTCAGACAACAAATTTCAACTCTGAGGAAACTGTCCACGAGGAGGAAAATGTGGATTCTGAGGTTGTTCCCCCTTTAGGTGAAATAGGATCTAATTTGGGAGATAATTTGAGAGTTGATGAGATAGAGGCATCTAGGATCAACAAGAACCATCCTATAGAAAGCATCATAGGAAGTCCTAACGCGGGTGTGAGGACTAGGAGAAGTTTAAATAACAACACAGTGTTGTTGTCAATGATAAATGACTCCGAGGCCTTTCATACCTGCCTCTACTCATGTTTCATCTCGCAAGTAGAGCCGAAAAACGTGCAAATGGCACTAAAAGATAACTCCTGGGTTGAAGCGATGCAGGAAGAACTCTCTCAATTTAGAAAACTAGAAGTGTGGGAGTAAGTTCCACTACCTCGAGGGGAAATAGCAATAGGAACCAAATGGGTTTTTAAGTGCAAAAGAGACGATCGAGGTATAGTCACTCGCAACAAGGCTAGGCTAGTTGTAAAGGGTTTCAACCAAGAGGAGGGAATCGATTACAATGAGGTGTTCGCGCCAGTAGCAAGGTTGGAAGCAATTCGTTTGTTTCTGGCTTTTGCTTCCTTCAAGGGCTTTAAGGTTTATTAGCTCGACGTTAAGAGTGCTTTCCTCTATGGGAAAGTGATGGAACTGGTGTATGTAGAACAGCCGCCTGGGTTTACAGATCCGAAATATCCAGACAGAGTATATCGATTAGATAAGGCTCTTTATGGATTGCATCAAGCACCAAGGGCGTGGTACGAGGCTCTGTCCAACCATCTGTTAGAAAATGGGTTTGAAAGAGGAAGGATAGACAGTACGCTGTTCGTTAAGCGAAAGGGAGAACACTTCATCTTGGTACAAGTGTACGTCGATGATATCATCTTTGGATCATTAGACGAGCAAATGTGCAAGGATTTTGAGAAGTGATGAAGTCAAAATTTGAGATTAGTGCAATGGGTGAGTTGAATTTCTTTTTGGGTTTGCAAGTTGACCAGAAGAAGGAAGGGATGTTTATCCATCAGACGAAGTATGTCTACGATATATTAGAGCGCTTCATGATGGAAGGGACAAAACTGACAGCTCATTTCAGCACGCCGATTCAAGTGAATCACAATCTCGGACCGGGTACTGAAAGTGATACGGATGTGGATCCGACATTATATCGGGCCATGATTGGATCACTTATGTATTTAACTGCTTCAAGACCTGACATTATGTTTGCTGTGTGTATTTGTGCTAGGTTTCAAGCTAATCCGAAAGAGATGCACATGAAAGCTGTGAAGCGGATTCTACGATACCTCAAGTCGAAACCGAAGCTGGGACTTTGGTATCACGCGGAGGGCGATCTGGAATTGGAGGCGTTAACGGATTCAGACTACGGAGGATGCAGCTTGACGCGCAAGTCAACAACTGGAGGTTGTCAGTTACTAGGAGGGAGACTCGTTTCCTGGCAATGCAAGAAACAGACATCGGTAGCCGTGTCAATGTGCGAGGCCGAGTATGTTACTGCTGGTAGTTGCTGTTCACAGGTTCTGTAGATACAACAATAATTGCGGGATTACGGTTCGGCTTACACTCAAACTCCTATTAGGATAGATAACCAGTCTACAATTGCAATAACCAACAATCCAGTTAAACACAGTAAAACCAAGCTCATAGACATAAGACATCATTTTATACGTGATTGTGCTGAAAAGAATTTAATTAAGTTGGTAAAAGTGGCAACGGATGAAAATAATGCTGATTTATTTACCAAAGCTTTTGATGAGTCACGGTTTGAGTATTTGATTCAACTAAATGGAATGCGCAACCCAGAGTAAATCGACCTTAGTAGAATTTTATTTCCTTTTATAGTAGGAGTATTTCTTTCTTTTTATAGTAAGTCTAGTAAATTAGGATAGTTTCTATTTTTAGTAAGTTAGTAGGTTATCTTATTTTCTTGCTATTGCTTATGAAAAACAAAAAAAAAGAGAAAAAACCATTCAAAAATTTAAAAAAAAAGAGAATACCAGAAAAAGAGTTAAGTCTTAGATACATAGGTTCAAAGTGACGAAAATTAGCATAGTCGTTACAAACTCTAAGTGTTTAGGCTTTCACACATAATGCACCTAAAATTCCAAGTGTTGTACATTATCTAGTTTGATATGTTGGTAGGCATAATACATATAGGGAGTCTCAAGGCTAATAAAATATTCAAGGAAAAGTCAAACGTGTCACTAACTTAGATGTATGACCAATTGGTCTTAATTTTTATGTTAGAGACATACAAACTTTGAAAATAAATGAGGTATGCAAACTTTCTGGGGATGTATAGCAACATCAGATACATCTTAAAATGGGAAGCATAGAAACATCATATTGAGTCGATAGTCAAAACAAGTAACTCTGTTGTACGTAAGTACAGACCTGTTGCCTCTGTTTTGATTCGGGTTAGCAAGATAAGTCGCTTTGTTGTACGTTGGTACAGACTTGTCACCGCTGTCTTGCTAGCTTTAAAAATAAAACCTTAAGACAAACTAAGACACTTTGTTGTATGTAAATACAGACATGTGTCCGATGTTTGCCTTTTAAAGGAAGATTGCAATACCAAAAAGTTATAATCATTGTGTGTATGCCTTGATCATAAAAGTATGTCTATGTATGAGTCACGTAAGATAATTTCATGATAAATAAAAGGGCCAAGGGATATTCCGAAACGTAACATGTTTAAATGGACAATAATACCAACAATCGGCCAAAAATGTATGTCACGACAAACAAACAAAGGAATCAAAAATTCCAAAGTGTGAAAGTTTAATTACTGAAAGTGCGTATTGGACAAAGCTATCTGATTGAACTTTTCTTTGACTATACTCGTCAAAAATATTCTGATAAGTTTTCAGTATAGGATGTAAAATTTAAATAAAGTAGTATAGTCTAAGTTTAATTTTTGTTCAAAATTTTAACTTTCATTTATTTTTATTTTTATTTTTATTTTTATTTTGTTTTATTTTATTTTTACTTAGGAAAAAGGTCAAAAATTACTGAGTGTGCATTCCTAGTTGAGTAAAATAAACATTGCGTGAAAATCTTGTGCTTAGGGTAAAAGATTTGGAAGAGTGTATTCCGTTACACGGCAAGATTGAAAAGGTTGAAACAGTTGAATTTATTTCAAAGAGTTTCAAAATTTTCAAATTAACGAGTCCAAGCTAAATTCGAATATAAATTCGAAAGTGGCAGGGCCTCGATTCTGTCAGTAAACTCGATAAAGGATCAAACTCGAAGGTGGTTGACATAAATAGGTCAACAGTGACAAGACATTATCACCTACATTCGATATTGAGTCTTCGAGTTTATCAACAGCGATCTCGAATCTGTTCCTCGAGTTTACCGTTTTCGATATTCTTACTGTGTGTCGAGTTTCTATTGGTTTGGGTTCGATTCAACTAGTAAATCTAGGTATAATCAAGTGCTTTATACAAGATTTAGGTAGTTTTATAATCCATTTAGGCCAAATTTATTGGATTTTGATGTTTTATTGGTAGAAAGGTTGTTTTTCGAAATTACAAACTTTGAACCGGTGAAAAGTCAAATTGACTACAAATATCATTGATTAGAACCTAGTAGGACTAATAGATGTGATTTTCTAAGTCTAACATGGTTAAAATCTTGGATTTTTATGATGATAGTGGCCGACTCCTTCGAGTTTGATCCTGGCCAGTTTCGAGTTTGTCACTAAACTCGAGAAGGTCATTAAACTCGAATGAGTGTTCATTCGAATTTGTTAATTCGAATTTGACATTATATTTGAATTATTTAATTAAAATTTTAATTAAACTTGTAGAAATTCATAAGTGTTGGATTTTGTTCTTATACAGTTCAAAATAAAACAAATTTGAATTTACACAAGTTTATTGCTTTTTAATAATTCTAATATTTTATTTGTTGTATTGTGCAGACATGGCTGATAGAATATTTGTTCCTAAGCATAACATGGTCGTCTCTCCTGACCATGATATTCCTGAGGCTCAAGGTTTCCGCCAGATGGTGGATTTTTTGGTAGGATCCAGGATTCTACGCGCTGTCTCACAATATCCAGATTGTCATCCCGTATGTTCGTCAGTTCTGGGTTCACCTGCAAGTGGATTGTTCTGTTACTCCAACGGTTTTGAGGACAAGGATTGCTGGTAATCCGTTGGTATTTTCAGCTGACATGCTATGCCAAGTGCTACAGCTAGGCACTCAAGAGCAGGAGGATAGGCCAATTGACATCCCGTTGTCAATTAGGCAGGCCGCTTTTGTCAGAATGGGGTACAGTCTAGATGTAACGAAGACATCGTATATGAAAAGTGGGCTTATCGGCCAATGGCGATACCTAGCGCATGTCTTCATGGTTTGTTTTGCTGCGAAGAAAGTTGGCTTCGATTACATAGTATCAAAGATTCAATCAGGGATGATTGCCTTGGTTTATAATCAACGTTTCAGCTTTTCGGAATTGTTCTTTTCTGAGTTTGTTCATGAAATAACAGCTCCAGAAAGAGAAAGATTTTTGTTATACCCTCGATTTGTGATGATGCTGATCAGGCATTTCCTGCCAAATCTGCCACCGCTCAATGAGATTCAGAGTGTTGCGGTCATCGACAAAAGAATATTTGTTGATTGTTCCTCTCATCGAGGAAGATTAGCTATTCCAGTAGAGGGACCATTGTTTGGTGCTGTAATCGATCCTAATTTTGTAGCTCCGGAAGATGCCAACTGGGCAGGGGAGGTGCAGATTCCATAGCGACAGCAACAACAACCACAACAACAACGACCGCAGCAACCACGGCCTCAGCAACAACGAAGGAGGCAAAGGCCATCAGCGAGACAGATTCAGGCTGATAGGCCTTCTACAAGCCAACCTCAAGAGCCAGAAGAGGCTGGACCTTCAAATCCACCATCTGAATTAGATCCTAGACTTCAGACATTGGAGGAAATATGGGCTTCAGGGCCAAATGCGAATGAGGAGATTACGGCTGAGCTTGTTGGAGAACTTCTGGAACCTCCAGAAGGAGAAGTTGATGTGTTTAGACAAATAGATGAATATCAACCCTGAGCCAGCAGGTGATGACAAGTCAACTTCAGCTACGGATTCTAAGGAAATGGAAGAAATAGAAGTTGAGAAAGAAACAGAAGATCCGTCCATCCACATACGGACATATGGATCGAGAATAGTGGTGATAAATGAAGAAGCTACAAGGAGACGAGCGTCGAGGGAGTCTGACGACTCAGATTTTGAGGAGGAAGAAGTTGTTTCGTTAGTGACCAGGCAAAGGGCCAAACGGCATAGGTTCATGCAGGGAGCTTCCTCGGCCTCTGCTTCTGAGCCAGAAATACCTCAACCTCCACCTGTTCAAACAACCATTCCACCACCACCACCACCTGTTCAACCATACATCCCCTCGCCAATTATTCCAACTCCCATACAATCCATACTATCCACATCATCCACCTTCGCAGATCATCAAAGGTTTTCTGAGCTAAAAAGCAAGGTCGACTTCCAACAAGTCCAAATTTTTGGTCTGACTAAGGCTCTCAGTGAAATTCAAGCTCATAATGCAAAAATAGACAACGAGAAGGCTGAGTTGAAGAGATCAGTTTGAAAAATGGAGGAAGAAAATCTGGAGCTTAAAACGTTTGTTGCCGATCAAGCTGCCGAGATTCGATCATTGCGTTCCCTCATTGAGCAGTTATTGCAAAATCTAAAGGCTCAGGGGGAGACGAGTTGTCGGGATCAGGAGGAGCTGCCAAGGGATGGAGATGATGATGGCAATGATCCCAGTGCACAAAAAGATAATGAGCCAGTAGATTTTTCTGCTACTCAGCATTCTGAGATTCAGGGGGAGCCGAGTCAACCGGGAGCTGCAGGAGGTGAGGCTAGTTCCTCAAAAGTCAAAGAGTCTGAGATACATGAAATGATTGAAGCATTAATGGATATCGATGAAGACCCTCTAGACTTTGGTTTTGATTTTGAAGATGAAATGGAGACTTGGAAGAGGGTGAATTTGTGCCTGAGGATATTGTTGATTGGCGATCTGACGATGAAGTGATAGAAGACGAGGACGATAATGTCAACGAGGTGATCATAAATTCACAACCTATCTCGGAGTTATATGTGCGCAATAATCACAATGTGATTGATATAGACGAGATCAAGATAGCCTCGGTCGAAGATTCTGAATTTGAAAGAGTAGAAAAAGAGCCTTCCAGGGCCGATTTACTGAATCTATGGTTCAAGAAGGAACAAAAGAAGGAAAAGCCGAAAATGAAGAAAAAGATGAGGGTTCCCGGTGCTATAAAATCTCTCTGGAGGCATTATAAGCTGGTTCTTTGACCGAGAACTGCAGCTGTTCATATTAAAAAGGAGAGATGGTCTACAATACCTATGGCGAACGCTTAAAGTTTTCAATACTTTGCCGAAGGTTGAAGTGAAAGAATTGGCATGGAAAGAGCTGATAAATATTGGTGATGACCCTTATGCTGAAATAATTGCGAGAATTATTAGGAAAGAGGGTCGGTCAGGGAAATTTGAAAGGCTCAATCCAAGGACTGGGAAGAGAGTCGAGGACACTTCAAGAATAGATCCTCATACAGGCAGACCATGGGCTAGAACGGTATACAAGCCTGTAAGATGTTTGAATAGAGTGCCAATGAAGACGATGCCACAGGATGTTTTGAACAACATGAAGTGGTGGTACGTTGATAATGAAACTGCTGAAGCAATCATGGAGGATCAAGACGAGAAGGTCATTTTGAAGGTATATGATCTGCTGCATTTGATAAATCGATCGATGGACGACCTACAGAAGCTGAATGATCAGCCTATCTTCTTTCATGAAGGTTGGAGATCTGATGCTAGGAAGTACCAGATGTTAGGAAATAGTTTAAGTGTGTTCAAACTGTTAGTTAGACTTCTCAGACTGTTAGTAGATTTTAAATGTAAATCCAAAGTTCATGCTGCTAGTTGAAGAAACTCTAGCTGCCATTTTAAAAGTTCAAGCTGCCAGAACAAATCAACTCAAGCTGCTCTGTTCATGCTGTCAAGTGATTCAAGCTGCTCAACAGTTTCATAAACAGAAAGTGCTGATTTTCAGGGAAAGATATCTACATGAAGATTCCAGTATATCTACTATCAGAGAAGTCATTATTCGTCAAGGAAACATATCAAGAAGCAATATAAATACATAGAATAGGTCTTTCTATTGTATAGGAGTTTTCTGCGTATTTTGAGTCTGTAATTGCTTTGTTGATTGAGTTTTCATAAGCCTCTAAGGTTGTAAAACCCTAAGAACAGTCTGTGTTCTTCGTCTAATAAAACAGATTAGAGGTGATTGTAATCATCGAATTCAGCAATACAAACAGTCTTGATTACTTCTTGTGTGTTTATTTATTATTGATTCTGAAAGTTTTTGTTAAAATAATTAAGTGTTATTCCGCAAACTTCTTGATTAAACTTTGATTCAAAGCAAGATTATTGATTTATACTCTGATAAATTCAAATCAGTTAGTCTTGGTGATTCAGTTTTAGATCCTGACAAGTGGTGTCAGAGCCAGGTTGTTCTTTGTTTTTCAAAGTCGAAAACTTTCTTTTAAATTTTTAATTGTTTTGCAATGGAATTTGAAAATAGCAGCAGTGGATCTGGGCAAGGACTCAAAGTGCCTATGCTCAAGCCCACTGAGTTTGAGATGTGGAAACTCAGGATTCAACAGCATATTCAATTCATTGATTAGGCCATATGGGAAGCTGTTGAATTTCCTCCTGTAGTTGATCCAGAACTTGATGATGAGGGAAAACCAGTCAAAACTCCTCCAAAAACTGAACTTGAAAGGAAGGCTAGAATGAATGAAGTGAAAGCACTTACACTTTTACAAATAGCCATTCCTAATGCTTATCAACATCAGTTTAAAAAGTTTTATACTGCTCATTCTCTTTGGAATGCCTTAGAGAAAAGATTTGCTGGTAATGCCAGTACCAAGAGAAACCAAAAGGATCTCTTGAAACAGAAGTATGAGAACTTTTCTGGTGGCAAGAATGAAAACCTTACTCAAATTTTTGACAGGTTCAACAAACTGATAAGTGAACTGGAAAGTGCAAAAGTCAATCTGGATCAAGATGAAGTCAACAGAAAGTTTCTCAGATCTCTTGGTGAAGAATGGACAGTCTATGCTGCACAATGGAGAACAAAAGACACTCTTGATGAGATAGAATTGGATGATCTGTACAACAGTCTGAGAGTGTTTGAGACTGAGATTGATACTAAAAAGAAATCCTTTTCTTATAATCACAATACTACTCTTCTTTCTTCTGAAAAATCTAATTGCAGTGATACCTTTTCAGGTGGTGATAGCAATTCCTCTGAAGCTCACTATGAAGCTTTTGTTGCCAGTGATGGATTGTTTGCTCTAAATACTGAAGATTTAGAACAAATTCATCCAGATGATCTTGAAGAGATGGATTTAAAGTGGCAACATGCAATGCTGACCATGAGGGCCAAATGATTTCTTAAAAGAACTGGAAGGACCAATTTTCAAGCAAGAACAGAAGGCAAACCAGCTTTTGATAAATCAAAAGTTGAATGCTATAAATGTCATAAGCTTGGTCACTTTGCCAGAGAATGCAGATCTCAAGGTCAACAGCCATCAAGGACCTCACAGCCCAATCAGACATCATCATCAACAGCACTTGTCTCTCAAGAAGACAATGTGTTTGACTGGAGTGATCAGACAGAGGAAGAATTTCAAAATCAAGCTCTAATGGCAGAAACATCAAATGTCTCCTCCACTGAACTACCATCTGAGGTAAATTCTAAACTCTGCTCTCAATCATGCAAAAATATGGTTAAAAAGTACAGAGATCATAATGAGAGCATGTGCAAAACTCTAGCTAAGATGGAAGAAAGGAGATATGAATACATGCAAGCCATAGAAGATCTGGAAAAACAGATCAATGATTATAAGGATAATGAGATTCAAATGGGATATGATAGAACCTATCATGAGTGGGAGAAAAAGGAACTAAATAAGAAAATAGAATCTCTGAATAAAAAGGTAGAAGAGACTGAACAAAAGGTGTTAGAGGCTAATAAGAAACTAGAATCTGTTAACATAGATCTAGGAAACTTTAAGTTAGCAAATCAAAAGCTGGAACACCTAATGGAAGTCCAATTTAAAGATAGAGTAAAATCTCAGGTTAATCCCAAAGAAGGAATAGGATACAGAGCTACTCCACCTCCATACAACAACAAGTACATTCATCCAATGAGTGAGGTTGCTGATAGACTTGTCAATGAACCACTAGATGAGTCTATGACTATTGTAGATCCTATCCTTGATAACAGTCCTGAATTAAAGGAAAATAAGAGTCAAAATAGAGACTGTAACACAATGAGTGCACCCATAGAGGTCCAAGCTCCCAGTAAGAAAGGAAAAGAGAAGATGAGTGTATGCAATGCTACTCCACAAGTTTCTGTACATTCTAACTGTAACACTGCATCTTCATCAAAAGGAAATAAAAGAGGTAAAACTGTTTCTGTCTGCACATGCCAAAAGCATGGTGTTCAAAAGTTTCCTAAACAACAGCATGTAAGAGGAAATCAGAGAAACAAGAACCAGAAATTGACAGAAAAGTCTGGTTCTCCAATTCAAACTGTCAAAAGGTGTTTTCACTGTGGAAGGAAGAATCACTTAGCCAAGGATTGTTTTTATAAACCAGCTGTTGCAAAACAGACTGAGAATCACACAAAATCAAATCCTATTCAGGCAAAGCACTCAAAGGTGAAACCTTCCACGTCAGTTCCAAAGAAAACAATTGATCACAGGTTTTCAAAAGTTAATAAAAAACAGTCCACACATCAAAAACAAGTTTTGGCAAAGCCTAAATCAAGTTTTAAACAAATATGGTGTGTCAAGGACAAATCTTCAGCTCAAACTGCTAATGCAAAAGATCAGACTGCTAAGTCAAAATCTGAAGCTGTTAGTGCAAAAACTGAAGCTGTTAGCACTACAAACACAGCTCAAGCTGCTGAGCATCAATCTGGAACTGCTAGTGAATCATCTGAGACTGTTAGAAGAAAAGATGATCAAAATAGTTGGATACCTCATATTATCACCAAATACTCTCCAAAGACTCCATCAGTAGATCTCACTAAATATAAGAAGTCAAAAACAGTATTTAGTTATGTCAATGTACAAGGCCAACCCAAAACCAATTTGGTTTGGGTTTACTCCACTACTGACTAAGCTGTTATTTGTGCAGGGCAACCACAGGTCTCCTCAAAGAACAAGATGGCATTTGGACAGTGGATGCTCTAGGCACATGACAGGCAATTCTGAATGCTTGTCAAATTTCAAAGGTTTTGATGGAGGTTTTGTTGCATTTGGAGGCAACTCAAAAGGAGGTAAGGTTACAGGTAAAGGTACTGTTAATGCAGGCAACATGACATTCCATGATGTTTTGTCTGTTGAACAACTTAAGTACAATTTATTAAGTGTCTCTCAAATCTGTGACAAACAAAACATTGTTCTGTTCACAGATTCTGAGTGCATTGTTCTTTCAAAAGATTTCAAAGTTCTTGAAAATCTTGTTTTACTAAGAACACCAAGAAAGGACAATGTCTACTGTCTGGACACAGATCTTTTATCTAAATCAAATACTTTAAGCTGTTTGATATCCAAAGCATCATCCAATGAGTCTGCTCTTTGGCATAGAAGGATGTGTCACATGAACTTCAAGTCCATGAATGCTTTAGTTAAAAAGAATCTGGTAAGAGGCTTACCACAAAAGGAGTTCATTTGTGATGATCATTGTGTGGCATGCCTTAAAGGTAAGCAACACAAAACTTCTCATAAGGCCAAAGAAGTAAATTCAATCTCATCTGTTCTTCAGCTGCTTCATATGGATCTATTTGGTCCAACATCTGTTTTGAGTTTGAATAAACGGGCTTACTGTTTAGTTATTGTTGATGATTTCACCAGATTTACTTGGGTTTACTTTCTTAGGTCTAAAGATCAAACTGCTGAGCTAGTTAAGTCTTTTATCCTTAAGAGAGAAAACCAATCCAACTCCAAAGTTAAGGTGATAAGATCAGACAATGGAACTGAATTTAAAAATCACATTCTAAACAGTTTCTGTGAGTCCAAAGGTATTGCTAGACAATATAGTGCACCAAGAACACCACAGCAAAATGGTGTAGCTGAAAGAAAGAACAGAACATTAATTGAGGCTGCTAGAACAATGTTAGCTGATTCAAATCTGCCAATGACTTTCTGGGCAGAAGCTGTTAATACAGCCTGTTATGTTCTGAATAGGGTTCAGGTTGTCCAATCACAAGGGAAAACTTCCTATGAGTTATTCCATAACAGAAGTCCCCTAATAGCTTTCTTCAAGCATTTTGGATGCCCATGTATTATCCTCCACACTAAGACTCACTTAGGGAAGTTTGAAAGTAAAGCTGAAGTAGGATTCTTTGTAGGATACTCAACTCAAAGCAAAGCCTATAGAGTATATAACAGTGTGTCTAAAACAATTGAAGAAAGTGCCAATGTTGAATTTAATGAAAATACTGCTAATATCAAAGGCACTGGTCCTGATTGGTTGTTTGATTTAGATTCAATAACAAATTCTCTAAGCTTTGTTGAGTATACTGCAGAAACTGATGCATACAGGGTTGAAGCTGCTAACACAATTTCTCATGCTGCCAATACAACTTCTCAAGCTGTTGGCCCAAAGTTTCAGACTGCTGCAGATTCACCAAGTTGGGATGATTACACCACTCTACCACTTCTGTCTTGTGATCCTCCAGGGGTCCTGAATGCTCCACTTGATACAAATCCAGATACTGAAGTGCCACTCCCAAGTCTTGAGAGAACAGCTCCAACACAAAGGGACACAGTCCCAGATTCAAGTCAAGCTGATCCTGAAGATGATCCTTTTACTGGTCTAGATGGAGATGATACAAATCTTGGATCCTCTTTTCAGACTGAGAGAGAGCCTACACTAAGGGTTCACAAGTATCATCCTCTCAATCAAATACTGGGTGATCCAAGCACTCCTATACAAACAAGGAAAATGGTTCAAAATGAGACTGCTGCTGCTGAACAAACAGTTCCTGAATTCAGCCTAGCTGCCTTTGAGAATGACTATTTCATGTCTCAACTAGAACCTAAAAAGGCATCAGAAGCATTAAAAGATTCATCCTGGATTGAAGCTATGCAAGAAGAGCTTCTACAGTTCAAAATTCAGAATGTATGGACTCTGGTGGATCTTCCTAAAGGTAAGAGAGCAATTGGTACAAGATGGGTGTTCAGAAAAGAGAAAGATGAGAGAGGGATAGTCATCAAGAACAAAGCAAGACTAGTAGCACAAGGGTACACTCAAGAAGAAGGCATAGATTATGATGATGTATTTGCTCCAGTAGCAAGAATTGAAGCCATCAGACTATTTCTAGCCTATGCAAGCTTCAAAGGATTTAAAGTGTATAATATGGATGTCAAGTCTGCTTTTCTGTATGGGACAATTGAAGAGGAGGTATATGTGTGTCAACCTCCTGGTTTTGAAGACTACAAGTATCCAGACAGGGTGTACAAGATAGACAAGGCTCTCTATGGTCTCCACCAAGCCCCCAGAGCATGGTATGACACTCTGTCATCATATCTTCTACAGAATGGATTCAAGAGAGGCACTCTGGACAAAACACTTTTCACTAAGTCCATCAAAGCTGAGATTCTACTTGTCCAAATCTATGTTGATGACATCATCTTTGGCTCAACAAATGATTGTTTGTGCAAAGAATTTGAGACCCTAATGCACAAAAAGTTTCAAATGAGTTCAATGGGAGAACTCACATTCTTTCTAGGGCTGCAGGTTAAACAGAAGCCTACTGGTCTATTCATAAGTCAATCAAAGTATGTCAAAGACATACTGGAAAAATTTGGCTATCAAGACACAAAGGTTGCAAGCACTCCAATGGATCCTCATAAACAGCTCCATACAGACAAAGATGGCATAGATGTGGACATTCATCTATACAGATCCCTTATAGGATCTCTCATGTATCTAACATCTTCTAGACCTGATATAATGTTTGCTGTCTATGTGTGTGCTAGGTTTCAATGCTCTCCAAAGGATTCTCACTTGGTTGCTGTTAAGAGAATCTTTAGATATCTTAAAGGCCAACCACATTTAGGCCTATGGTATCCTAAAGACTTTCCTTTTGAACTAACTGCTTATTCTGACAGTGACTATGGTGGTTGCAACATTGACAAAAAATCCACAACTGGTGGATGCCAATACTTAGGAGCAAGACTGGTCTCTTGGCAATGCAAAAAGCAGACAACAGTGTCCACATCATCTACTGAAGCAGAATATGTAGCAGCTGCAAGTTGCTGCTCACAGGTAATGTGGATTCAGAATCAGTTGAGAGACTATGGTATAAATTTTCTATCAACTCCCATTTACATTGATAATTCAAGTGCTATCAGCATTGTGCAAAATCCAGTGAAATTCCCAAAAACCAAGCATATAGAAATCAGATTTCACTTTATAAGAGATTGTAATGAAAAGAAGTTAATCCAAGTTACCAAGATTCATATTGATGATCAGTTAGCTGATCTATTTACTAAACCTTTTGATGTAGGAAGGTTCACTTTCCTAGTATCAAACATTGGTATGGTAAACATGGATTAAAATTTTCATTATTATCTAATATGTATGCTTAATTTAAGGGGGAGTCACTTTTTTTATTAAAAGATGCTTCATTTCTAACTAACAGCTTGAGTATTTTCTCAAGCTGCTAGTTCATTTTCTCATGCTGTTAGTTGTTTTCACTTGATCTGTCAAAGTGTGCAGGGTATTTGGGTAATTTCTCAAATGTGTGCGCGGGATCCAACCTTTTCGAAACCTTTAAAAGGTCCCGGTTTCGTTCAGTTGTAACTACCAGTTACATATTCTTCTTCCACGGCCTCTTGCTTTCTCTCTGAACGAATCACACATTCTTCTTTCAAACCCTAAACCGTCGTTTCTTCATCAATGGAGTTTGTAAAAGAACACAACTGCCTCCCATACACCCTAAAACACTCTGAACTTCAACCGTTTCATGCAATGATGGATTTCCTCAGGCACTCCCATATCCATTATGCCCTTTCCATTAACCCTACTATATACATCTCCCATATTGAACAGTTTTGGAACCATGCATCTGTTCAAACCATCAATGGAGTGCCTACCCTCATATCCAAGATTGATGAAACTGTCATCAATATCACTGAGGAATCCATCAGACATCACTTGCATCTTCAAGATGCCTCAGGTATAACCGACCTATCCCTTCAAGCTTTACATTTTGGTCTTCAAAATATTGGTTATAGGGGTCCTGCTGATTCTTTTACTTTTCTTAAGGCACACTTTTCTCCTAAATGGAAATACCTTGTGCATATTATTCAGCAATGTTTAAGCCCCAAAAGAACTGGTTGGTCTGAGTTTTCTTCAAATATTGCCACTGCCTTAATGTGCTTTTCTACTGGCCAACAGTTCAATTTTTCTAACATGATTTTTCAGGGGATGTTAAGGCATCATTCCCTAAAGAATGGGAAATTTCTGATGTATCCTAGGTTTTTGGCAGAAATTATTGCACACACCTGCACAACTCCACATTTACATAAACGGATACATGTTTCCCATAGGCACTCACTGTCTTCAATCAAAAGGCTGTTAAAGCCAAGTGCCAATTTTGTAAGTATAGATGTTCCATTGCCCTCTGCAATGATGAACATCATTCCAGAAAACAGAGGAGAGGGTCCTGAGCAGACACAGCCCAACATTCCTGCTTCACCCCCAGGACCCCAACCCACTCCTCATGATACAAATATTCCATCTGATCCTTTTGTACAGCCAAAACGCCCACTAAAATACTTATATAAAAGGAAAAGGGGACCAGGAGCTCCTTCCTCCTCCTCCCCTAGACAAGAGCCATATATCCCTGTGCAGGAGGATACTTCTGCACAGAATATCCAAAGGGAACCAATTGAGGAAACTCCCATCCTCACTCAGGAGGTGAACATCTCTTCAGAGATGGTTCATATGGGTTCTGTGGCTGGCACTACTGCTGTTTCTGCAAAAGAGACACAGGACAGTGCCAACATCTCTAAGACCACACCCATGGCAACAGCCAGTGTACAAACACAAGCTGGAAGTCCCCAGAACCAAGAACAGAGGGGCCCAGAGGTTTCTACTTCTGGTGTTAATGTCAGTGATAGACCACAAGCACCTCAGGTGTTTTCTGATCTTGAGACTAGCCTACAACTAATGCTATTAACGGATCCAAAGCTGAAACCTGTTGTAACTATGTTGGAATACCAAATGTCCATCATTGCTGCACAGGGGGCTCAAATATATGCACTCAAACAGGCAGAAGCAGCTCAAAATCAAAAACTGGCTTATGTTCACAAAGAGTTTACCCTCTGTGGGAGTAAGCTCATGAAATTAGAGCAGTTGATTCAAACCCACGTGGCAACGGTTGTAGGTCCTTCTGACAAAACCAATGCTTCCAAAAAGGGGGAGAATCAGGAGGTTCCTGAATCAGTCCAAGCAGCTCCAACACCATCAGTCCAAGCAGCATCAACAGTCCCAACAGCTTCTCAAGCTGTTAGCCTAGACACTCAAGCTGCTTCTTCAAAAGCTACTGGAGTTGTGATCAGGGAAGGCATTCAAGCTCCATCAAGTACAGTCCAAGCTACATCATCTGCTGCAAAAGACAAGGGCAAGGGCATTCTCATTGAGTCTCCAAAGCATAAATTTTCCTCCAAAGAAGCCCAAATTGCCTTTGATGCTGAAGTTGCCAAAAGAATAGCAGAAGAACAGGACAAAGAATTAGATCAGCAAGCCCAAACCCCAATGGATGATGATGACACCTTAGGTGATTACCTAAAGGGGTTTGTGGTTAAGCAAGGAGCAAAGAAGAGAAAGATGCCAACAGGGCACTCCAAAGCTGAGCACAGAAGATTTTTGATAAATTTTGCATTTGCAGCTGGTATTCCAAAGAAAATGGCTCAGTCCATGACAACTGAAAGGCTGCAAGGGATTCATGACAAGGAGATGGACAAAAGAAAGAAAGCCAAAATTTCCCAAGAAGTCCAAACATCAAAAGATCCAGTACCAACTGAAGCTGCTGCCAGTGCCCCTGCTCCTACTGATCAAGTTGTTGTTTCTGTTCCTTCAACTGATCCATCTTCACAAGCAAAGCTGCATCAAGTGAAAAGAGTGTTGTTTGAGCAACAAATGCAAAAGGCCATGGAGATAGAGAAGTTGATTGATCAACATGATTTCACAAAGCCTCAAATCAACTACTGGTTTGCTAAGTCACTGGATGACCGTGACTTGAGAATTAAGTTTGTGATAAGAAGAGAGTCTGGTCCTGAAGAAGAGTATGATACTTTTTGGCAAATAGTTCAAAAGTTGACCAGAGATGAGCTGATAACGATGCACAAAATTGGGTCTGTATCACAAGTTAGATCTTCTCTACCACAAGTGAAACAAGTCATCAGAGATCAGAAGTCCATTATTGATCCTGAATTTATTACAAAAGATGTAGAGGATGCCAACAAGAAGGGATTGAAAATCAAGGAAGTTAATATTTTTGTCAAATCCAGGACTTACAGAATCAAATTCACAGATGGATCTGGTATGTTCTTTAATCTTGAATTCTATGATCTTCCAAAGAATATACTACTCCAGATGAAGTCTGTCAGAATATCTTGTGATAGAGATAAGCTAAAGAGAGAATTTTTGAAGGCTGTAGATCATAAACTTGCACAGTTGTAAGTTTTTGAAAGCCTTGGTTTGTAAATAACAGTTTACTTATTCATTTCCATTTTTTTGTATAGAACTTAAAGTCTTGTGTAAAGAATTTAAGTTAGGGGGAGATTGTTGGGAAATAGTTTAAGTGTGTTCAAACTGTTAGTTAGACTTCTCAGACTGTTAGTAGATTTTAAATGTAAATCCAAAGTTCATGCTGCTAGTTGAATAAACTCGAGCTGCCAGTGTAAAAGTTCAAGCTGCCAGAACAAATCAACTCAAGCTGCTCTGTTCATGCTGTTAAGTGATTCAAGCTGCTCAACAGTTTCATAAACAGAAAGTGCTGATTTTCAGGGAAAGATATCTACATTAAGATTCCAGTATATCTACTATCAGAGAAGTCATTATTCGTCAAGGAAACATATCAAGAAGCAATATAAATACATAGAATAGGTCTTTCTATTGTATAGGAGTTTTCTGCGTATTTTGAGTCTGTAATTGCTTTGTTGATTGAGTTTTCATAAGCCTCTAAGGTTGTAAAACCCTAAGAACAGTCTGTGTTCTTCGTCTAATAAAACAGATTAGAGGTGATTGTAATGATTGAATTCAGCAATACAAACAGTCTTGATTACTTCTTGTGTGTTTATTTATTATTGATTCTGAAAGTTTTTGTTAAAATAATTAAGTGTTATTCCGCAAACTTCTTGATTAAACTTTGATTCAAAGCAAGATTATTGATTTATACTCTGATAAATTCAAATCAGTTAGTCTTGGTGATTCAGTTTTAGATCCTGACACCAGAAGGTAGTGAAAGTATGTATAGATGTAGGTTTATATGTTGGTAGTAGTATATATAGTTCTAGTACTTAAACAAAATGTAAATAGTTAGAAGCTATCGTCAAGGGGGAGTCTGTTGGTATACCCTGTGTGACGATAGTAGTCTAAGTGTACTAGCATTTTGGTTCAAGTAATATTACAAAGTATTGAGTATTAACGAGTGTTTGATATATGTGTTTATATATGTTTGATAGTTATTGTTTGTATGTTTGAACTTGATGTAATGTATTACAAGAAGTTCAAACATAAAGTTCAAAGATAAAATCAAACATAAGTTAAAAACATAAGTTTCAAATATAGGTTTAATATGTGAAAGTCGAATTTAGAATAAATTCGAATTCACTAGTAAATGACATTCGAATCTATGGCAGATTCGAATATGAACCATAAGGCAGATTCGAGAGTGTCAAGGGGACAAACTCGAATGGGCCTTGGGCCTGATTCGAGTTTGGCCCATGACAAACTCGAATGAGCCTCTATAATTATGGATTAACTCGAATCATTAGTAGACTTTTGCAGAATTCATGTGAGATTAAGCAAAAGGGCGATTTCGAGTTTATCAGTATTGTTAGAGTTGTTTCGGAGAGAATCATCTCGTAGGTGCGTTCGTCGTTGACCATACAGCGTTGTGATAGTCTCCGTGTTCCATGTGAGTGTTATATCCGTCAAGCCGTTAACGAGGATTCTGCACTCGTTGACGGTGTCGCGTCTAGATAGATCTGTGTAGTGCAAGACCTTACAGTATTAAGCCCATATCTCTGTAAAACCTATGAAACCATAGTAATATGATAAGAACTCAAGGTTATACCTTGGTATGGACCTAAAGGAGTTCTTGTTGACTTATTTGACCAATGATAAGAATAGGCTCACTCTAGGACATAACGAACTACCACAGACTCGACAACAAGACATGATAATAACCTAATTATATAATTAGGGTTATATAGATCATGTTATAAACATGACATTAATATACCAGAGTTGAAACTAAACTGCAGGAACCAGTCGGTTTGACAGAGTAAATTGGACGGCTTAATTCGTTAAGCACTAATTGACTAAGTTACATTGCTCAGGACTACTGTGAGTGACAGATTACATTAAGTACATGCATATGTTACGATACTTATTGGTGATTGTTACTGAATTGTATGGAAACATCTGCTATTGCTGCGTGTTTCTTGAATACTCTATTGTATGATAGGAACTTACTTTTGTCATAGTTGAAATTAGATAACTGATATGCCTTGGACCGCATGTTCACTTTTACTTTCTATGTAAATACTTAGCATGCTTGCTGCTTACTTGTTTGTTAATACATCTGCATCTGCATCTGCATTTACTGTTCTAAAAGAATGTGAGATCTCCATTCACAGGAAGGAATTCTGCAGATTCCTTTCCTATTTGATCGTTTCCATACGTTTCCCGTAGGGCTTCGGCCTTAAACATGGGAAAATAGATTGGGCTGACTCCCAAATTTTTTGCCGTCTCTGACGTGTTGACTTGACGACATGAGCTGATAGTATTATATATATGTGTGGAAGCTAATGGAACTCTGTTAGCTCACTAAGCAACGTTAGCTTACTCTGTCATGACAACTCTCTTTACAGGAAAAGCTGATAAGGGCAAGACCATAGCAGGTAGTTCGTCCCAGGCTAAGTGAACCTGGATACTTGATGATTACAGACTTTGGACCTATTCCTGATGCCAATATTTGTTAAAGATTATTGCGGTCTCGGGTAGCTTGTTCAATCTTCCGCACTCTGATTGAAGATTTTAGAAGCTAGATTAGACCACCATCATATCTTTAATATATTTTGTAATTAAGTATCTTAAATCAATTTGAATCAGGCATTTGGACCAGTGGTATCAGATAATAGTAATATTTATTAATTAATGAAATGCATTTTAAGAAATTATGACGTGTACTGTTTGTGGTAACTTGGGTGTTACAAAGTTGGTATCAGACAGAGCAGCAGTTTAATCATCGGATTGGCCACCCGATACTTAAACTACTGGTATGGTATGGACTATGTGACTCGGAATTCCCGAACAAGTCACCGAGGCCTAGGGTAACCTAATTAGTAAAGGACTACCCACACAACTTGACTTAAGATAGGGAATTGATGACTGATAGGACGGGGAAGGACTGACTGCTTGATACTGACTTGACTTTATGTCAACTTCACTGGCTGCTTTCATGATAATGTAATTGTATGTGATTATCCGATGTAGGCATTATGATACGCGTTATGCTTATTTGAACCAGGAAATAATTATTATTTCCTTTATACTTTCAGCCAATGGCTGATAAAAATCCGACGGTTGCTGGTACCTCAATTGTTGGTAAAGCTGCAGATGCTGCGACTGATCAGCATAAGGAGTCTGTTTATGTAGAAGACTTAGGCACTGACCCTGGAAACACTGCTAATGACTCAAGCAGTACTGCCACGCCTGTGCCTCCTCAGCAGGCTCAATTAATTGATCTCGTTCACAAGCTGAATGAGGATAATCATAGGCAAATGCAGCTTATGATGGATAGGAATCGTCTACAGACTGATATTCGGTTGAAGACCGATTTAAGGAAATTAAGGACTTGCTTACTAAGGGTAAGGTGGTTGTGCAAACTGACAAGGAAAACCAGCGTGAAATTGACTTTAAGCGACGTGAGGAAGAACTTAGGGGGCGTTTGGTTCGCAGATTTTTTTCTCTGGGATTTGCATTTTGTCAAAGGATTTGCATTATGCAGCATTTGCATTTGTCAGGATTTTGTCAAAGAATTAGCATTATCTTATAGAAAGAATTTGCTAATCTGAAAAATGCAAGGTAATCGGGATTTAAAATCCTAGGGGGGAGGCTGGGATTTTAAATAACAAAGAATGGAGGGATTTAAGGAATCCTAGAATTTTAAATCCTTACTGAAATCTGCGAACCAAACACAGGATTTTAAATACAAATCCCAGTGAATCCCAGGAAATCCGCAAACCAAACGCCTCCTTAGGTTACGAGAACTTAAGTTACAGGAAAGCCCAAGAAAGACCGAAAGAGGAAACATAGACATGTGTCCTCTGATGAAAGTGAGATCGACTCCTCCGACCATCACGTTAAGGTGGGACGAGAGTGTTCATTTGTTGACTTTAAGAAATGTGGAGCTCGTACGTTTTCTGGGACATCAGATCCAGTAAAAGCAATGGACTGGGTTGCCAATGTGGAGAAAGCGTTTAAACTCTCCAAGTGTAATGAAGAAGACAAGGTTACGTTTGCAACAGGAATGCTGGAGGATGGAGCAGGACGATGGTGGAAGTCTATTACGAATCCCATGTCTGATGCAATGGAGAAATCCATTACTTGGGATCAATTCAAAATTCATCTGAAAGAAAAATACTGCCCCCAGGATGTCAAACGCCAAATGGAGAAAACTCTGCTATCCTTTCAGCAAGGTACAAGGTCTGTGACAGAATATGAGCTGGAATTCATCAGGCTCTCATTGTTATCTGATCACCCTGTTGATACGGACGAAAGGCGAAGGGATCTATATGTGGATGGTCTGGATAGAGAAATTCGGAAGTTTGTGAAATCCGGTAGACCGAGAAGTTATATTAAGGCGGTTGAAATTGCTAGGGTAGGTGAGCTTGAAATCTATCCTGAGCGAGCATGTCCTTTTCTTGCTAAATCTAGTAAGAAAGAAAAATCTGAGAAATCTGAGAAGGATAATATGGAAAAGAGGAATGAAAGCTCTAGAAAAGGAGGTAAGCAGTCTTCCAAGAAGGCTAAATCATATGCTGTGACCTCAACGCCACGGTCTGCTTGTCCTCGCTGTAAGCAAATTCATGAGGGAAAATGTGATCCTGCATTTGTCAAGTGCTACTGCTGTAGGCAGAACGGTCACGACAGGTCGGAATGTCCCAAGCGCGGTGAGGCTTGCCGTAACTGCATCACTGTGGGGCACCATGCTAAAGACTGTACCCGACCCCGATTTGTTCCTCCGCCTGCAACCTGACCCCAGCAATCAGTCAAGGGTTCTTCTGCTCCGAGGAACCAACCAAGGTCTTTTCAGATGACAGCCGATGAGGCAAAAGAAACTGCTGATGTCGTCACTAGTACATTCCTTGTCAACTATATACCCGCTTTAATCCTATTTGACTCTGGTTCTAATCTGTCATTTGTTTTCGAAAAGTTTGCTGATCAGTTTGATTTTGTTCCGGTAATGTTACCTGTACCTTTAGACATATAAACTTCTAGCTCAAGCTTTGTGACTGTAAATAGAGTCTTTCGTTCTTGTAAACTTGTAATCGATGACTTCTCCTCTGACATTGACTTGATACCGATGCGGATTGGAGAATTGGACGTTATTATAGGAATCGATTGGCTGATGATGAATAATGCTGAAATTCATTGTGCTAAGAGGAAATAAGAACCCCCGAAGGAAGTGAGCGTTACGTTTATGGCGATAGAAAAATTCGAGATTTAGGTCTCATTTCTGTAATGAAAGCCCAAAAATGCCTAACCAGAGGTTGTTCCGCTTATTTGGCATATGCCATAGATGCTAAGGAAGTTAAAAAGACCGTGTCTGACGTGCCTGTAGTTTAGGAATTCCCTGATGTATTCCCGGATGAAATCTCTGGACTGCCACCAGATCGACAAATTGAATTCCATATTGACCTTGTACCAGGTGCAGCTCCAATCGCAAAAGCTCCTTACCGTCTGGATCCTAATGAAATGTAGGAGATGATGAGTCAGTTATAGGAATTACTAGAAAAAGGGTTAATCCGTCCGAGTACTTCTCCTTGGGGTGCTCCGGTTCTATTTGTTAAGAAGAAGGATGGTACCTTTCGCATGTGTATCGATTATCGAGAGCTAAATAAAGTAACTATTAAGAACTGATACCCACTGCCTAGAATTGACGATTTGTTTGATCTACTGCAAGGGGCTAGCTATTTCTCGATGATTGATCTTCGATCTGGATATCATCAGCTCAAGGTATTTGAATCTGACGTTCCGAAAACTGCATTTCACACTCGTTATGGACATTTTGAATTCCTAGTAATGTCGTTCAGTCTCACAAATGCCCCTGCCGCATTCATGGACCTCATGCATAGAGTATGTAGACCAATGTTGGACAAATCAGTTATAGTCTTTATCGATGACATTTTGATTTATTCTAAGTCAGAATCTGACCATGCGATGCATTTACGAGAATTGCTAGAATTGTTACGTAAAGAGCGAATCTACGCAAAATTCTCCAAATGTGAATTCTGTTTACGCCAGGTGCAATTTTTGGGACACGTTGTCTCAGGTGATGGAATTGTCGTGAATCCATCGAAAGTAGATGCAGTTCAGAAATGGGAAGCACCGAAAAACGTATCTAAAATTCGAAGTTTCTTGGGATTAGCGGGATATTACCGAAGATTTATCTGTGATCTCTCCAAGATTGTGGTACCTTTAACTAGCCTGACAAAGAATGGAATGAATCTCAAGAACAAGCCTTTGAGACTTTGAAGCGTAAGCTAATCGAAGCACCCATTCTGGCCTTACCTGAGGGTAATGACGATTTTGTAGTCTATAGAGATGCTTCAAAGATGGGATTAGGCTGTGTGCTGATGCAACGGGATAAAGTAATTGCCTACGCATCAAGGCAACTAAAGGCGCATGAAAAGAATTATCCGACGCATGATTTGGAGCTTGCAGCCGTAACATTTGCATTGAAGATTTGGCGGCATTATCTGTATGGGACTAGATGCAAATTATATACAGATCACAAAAGTCTGAAGTATATATTTGACCAAAAAGAACTGAATTTGCGACAAAGGCGATCCATGGAATTGATTAAACACTATGACTGTGAGATCCTCTAACATCCAGGAAAAGCAAATATAGTAGCAGATGCTTTAAGCCGCAAATCCGGACAAAACCATTACATCCGATGTCATGCCTTGACTTCTGTCGTTTTGGAGTCTGCTCTACCTGAGTTGACAATTGCGGCTCAAACCGAAGCCATTCGGGATGAGAACCTGAAATCTGAACGCATGGTTAATTATGTGACCAAGCTGACTCTTGACAATCGTGGTCTTAGACGGTTCATTAATAGAATATGGGTTCCCAGATTAGGAGGTGTTCGTGATCAGACTCTGTCGGAGGCTCATATGTCGAAATTTGCAATACATCCTGGTTCTACTAAAATGTATCAAGATTTGAGGACGGAATATTGGTGGCCTGGAATGAGGAAGGATGTAGGTCGATATGTAGAAAATTGCATGACTTGCTTACAAGTCAAATCTGAACATCAGAAGCCGTATGGGGAACTGCAACCATTGCCAATCCCGGAATGGAAGTGGGACCGTATAACCATCTAAGGGGGAGGAACTTATATCTGAGGACATGCCCAGCAAAAGCAGACAACTAGTCCTGGAATCATCAGAAAATGAGGAGGCTGAGATTACTTTATCCACTTCAGCAAAAGGATAAGGCAAGGTTGTTGATGATACATAGGTTGAAAGGGAGCTCCAGCTTAAATATGATAAAGCTCAAGCAAAGAAAATGAAAATTCCAATTGAAACATATTATGAGTGGAAACAAGAACAAGCTGAGCTCCTGTAAAGAGCAAAAGAGGAAGAGAAGCAGCCTCTGTGAAAGCTGCTCAAGTTTTGGCTGCCAAAAAGGCAAAGAAAGTAAAAATGTCATCTTTGGTAGTGCAAAGAAGTTGGAGGAAGCTGACAGTGAAAAGAGAACAGAGAAGGAGAAGGGATCAAAGGTCTTTGTGACCAAAGAGAAGTCTGTATCCACCACCCCCTTATCTGTCATAACCGAATTTCATTCAGACCACTTGGCCAAAAATAAGTTCTATGATGTTGCTGAAAGAAGACTGGCCAAGGAAATAATTATCAAAGTTGTTCCCACTTCAAGGAAGAATAAGCCTTGGAAGCCACAGATTACAAGATTTGGTGTTGTTGGCCGTGAGCTAGAGTCATATGAAGCAGCTGATGTAGCCAAAATGGGATATTGAGAATGGGTTGAACTTGCAGTTGCTTTGAGCAGTTCAAAATATGAGACTGCCAAAAATGTGAAAGCATTTGTGAGAAAGCTGATGAAGAAGGTAAAGGGGTATTGTCTCATTCCTGAAGAGATGATTAAGGGTACTTCCAGAAGGGAACCCAAAATCAAACCAAGAAGACAGAAAAGGGACACAAAACATGAGGAGATTCTCAAGCTGATTGAGCAAGGATTCTATGTCACTGAGATAAAGGGTATGGATCATAGTCTACCCAAAGGTGTAGTTACTGCTGAAGGAAAGTTTATTGAAGATCCTGAAGTTGAAGTATTTTTTGTGGATCCTTTTACTAAGAAGAAGTGCTTTCAAAGAGCTTCATATCTTCACAAAGCTGGTGTCAAACAGTTTCTTGCCATTAGATGCATGACAGCTTACATCAAGCACTTTAGGTGGAGAGTAGCAATTCTGAATCAGTTAGCAGCTTGCAATGACAGAGGTCAACTGGACAGCCAAGAGCTTTTCTACCTAAAACAGGATGTTGAGAGCTTTGAAGCCAGGAAAGAAATGATGGCTAGTCTAGAACAAGAGAAACTCCTCCAAGCAGCTGCCGGGTTAGAAAAGGAGAAAGCATAAGAACAAAGCCCATCTACAAATGATGTGTAGATGAATAACGGAAGATGATCATCAGTTGGTCAGGCTTACCATTATCTGCTCCAAATATCAACAGTCCAATAGTTGAAGTTTTTTTTTGTTGTACATAAGTTGTAGTTTTTTTCTTTGTAACCATTAGTTATTTATTCAGTTTTCATTATGTAAAACCTGATCATTTACATTACTTCTATGTTATAATTTCATTTCTACAATTGTAATGTAAAAGTATATAGTGATAACTGATATAGTCAGCCTTAGACTGAATATTGCATATAGGGGGAGATTGTTAGGCACAAAAAGGCCTCAACCAAACCTGTTCTATGTCATAGAGGGTGATTTCTAATAAAACCTGATTAATATATTTAAAGGGGAGATTTTACGCCTTTTTAATGCCTCAATCAAACATGTTGAGTGATTTGCAAAATCAGCCTAAGTCTGCTTTAAACTGTTACATTAGTTGTAACCTAGCACTTTGCCAAATCTGTCCATTTTTGTTGGACAGATTTGATGGAATATGTCTAAGCTGTCCATATCTGTTGGATAGTTTGGCACAGATAAATGTTCTGTTCTTTGTGAACAAAACCTGTTACAGGTTTATCACTTTATTGAATTTGTTTTCATACCTTCATGCTAAGTTTTGAACGTTGAGATAAGTCTACAAATTCAAGACAAAGTGGAACATCAGAACTGAATTATCTGTCAAAGCTCATCTGAAGCATGAAGACAAAAGGATATCTGAAATGGGTGACAGACCATTTCTTATATCAAAATAGCTCTACAAGGAAGAATAAAGGTCATAAGTTGACATTCCATTTTAAGAAAAAGCTATGGACGACAGAGACAAAAAGGTAAAAGAGAAAGATACTACAGTAAGAAGACAAATCTACTTTGTCAGTTTTGTCTTGGTGCAAAAAAGCAAATTTGTCTGATTATAAGACATTCCCACTTTTCTCTACAACCAATGAAGAAGCTTCACTAGGATTCTGTATATGAGTATATAAAATAGAAGCTTCCAAGGAAAGAGAAAATAACTGAGATTTCTCACAAACAGAGAACATGAGTGCAAATTAAAGTGTGATTTTCATGCACGCATGTTCTGTTCAACTTGAGTGATTTTCATGCACGCATGGTTCTTAGTTACTTCTGATCAAGACCCGTGCTTCAAAGAAATGGCTTCTAGTTACCTTAGGCTAGGACCCGTTCTTTTGCTTGTCGGTTGTGCTTAAACCGACACGTTTGGCTTCTGTGCACACAGCCCAGGACCCGGTCTTAACTCATCATGTTTTCTGAACATCTCGGTTCAGAACACGGTTTGATTGTGAATTAAAAATGGATGTGTTTGAATGCATATAGTTTTTCATTATATGAATTTATGTGTTTTTCAGGCTAAGTCCATTTGGTATATAGATTCGGGTTGCTCCAAGCACATGACTGGAAGAAGAGAATTGCTGTCCAACGTTGTTGAACAGTATTGCGGAACTGTGAAATTCGGGAACAACCATCAGGCTCACATAAAAGGATACGGAGACTTAGTTCTAAATAATCTGGTCATCAAGGATGTTGACTATGTTGAGGGGTTATCACATAATCTTTTTAGCATAGGACAGCTCTGCGACAAAGGACTAGAAGTAACGTTTAGGGCTAAGGACTGCAGTGTTAAGAGCATGGATGGAAAAGAAATCTTAACTGATTCCCGAAACTCGAACCTTTACACCATTGACGTAGCTAAGCTAATAGTGAAGGATAACATTTGCCTACTATTAAAAGCCTCTTTAAAAGACTCTTGGTTGTGGCATCGAAGATTATCCCATTTGAATTTTGATAATATCAACAAGCTGGCTGCGAAGCAATTGGTCAAAGGACTTCCTGAATTGCGCTACGAAAAGGACCATCTGTGTGGAGCGTGTGAGAAAGGAAAAATGAAACGCTCTTCTCACAAACCAAAGCCCGAACCATCAACAAAAAGAGTATTGGAGTTACTTCATATGGATTTATGCGGACCGATGAGAACTCAAAGCATAAATGGAAAACGATATGTGTTGGTTATCGTTGATGATTATTCTCGATATACCTGGGTCAGGTTCTTGCGTTCCAAGGACGAGACAGCTCAAGAAATCATTGATTTTATCAAGAGTGTCGAGACCCAACAGCAGCTGTCAGTGTAATCAATCAGATCAGATAACGGCACGAAGTTCAAGAACTCAGTAGTTGAGGGCTTCCTTCGATCCAAAGGTATTCAACATCAATACTCTGCTGCTCGAACACCTCAACAAAATGGGGTCGTGGAAAGGCGTAACCGTACGCTAGTGGAAGCCGCTCGTACAATGCTCACATACTCAAAGCTACCTCCGTTCTTGTGGGCCGAAGTCGTATCAACAGCATGCTATACACAAAATCGCTCCATCATCTATAAGCGCTTTAACAAAACTCCTTACCAACTCTTTTTGAATAAAGTACCATTTATCAAGTATTTACGTGTATTTGGTTGCAGGTGCTATGTGCTGAACGACAAAGACAACCTCGGGAAATTTAACGAAAAGGCGGATGAAGCGATCTTCATTGGATACTCATCCAACTCGAAGGCGTATCGCGCATTCAATACCCGAACCAGAACAGTCAATGAAAGTGTGCACGTCACATTTGATGAGTTGGCTGAACTGGCACCCGAAGTTGATCAATCAGGACCACGCATTACTCAAATGCCTGGAGACTCTTCCAATAACCCCATTTCTTTTTCTTCTTCTGATTTGGTTAATTTATTTGATCCTTTTTATGTTGAATTTTTCGGTCCTAACGCTAGTGTCTCAAATGTTGTCAATAATGTAGGTGATCCTTCCAATTCAACTGCGCCACAAAGTTTCTCCGCTCCATCTTCATCAACATACCCTCATCCATCTACATCATCCACCGACACATCCGCAGTTGAATTTACTCCTATAATACCCTCACATATAATACCAACAATTCTTCCTTCACCTGAACACTCGGGAATCGAACCGGAACCAGTGGTACCATCATTTGAAACCATTGACCATGAATCCTCATCCATCCCCACATTAACCACAGAGGTTCCATCCCGAGCACCCCTTCCACACGAGATCAAATGGACCCGAAGTCACCCAACAGATCAAATCATTGGTAATGTATCAACAGGAGTCCAAACTCGTAGGGCATCTGCTAATGAATGCCTCTTCGCATCATTCTTGAGTATGATAGAGCCCGCTCGTGTGGATGAAGCCCTGACAGATTCGGATTGGATAGTTGCAATGCAAGAGGAACTCAACCAGTTTGAACAGCTAAGAGTATGGCGGTTAGTTCCCAAGCCAAAAGACCGTACAGTCATCGGAACAAAGTGGATCTTTACGAACAAACGAGATGAAAACGACATTGTGATAAGGAACAAAGCAAGACTTGTTGCCAAAGGCTACCGACAACAAGAAGGGATAGATTATGACGAGACCTTCCCTCCAGTTGCACGGATCGAAGCAATCAGAATCTTCTTGGCGTACGCGGCACACAAAGACTTCAAAGTGTACCAAATGGACGTCAAGACTGCCTTTCTACACGGTGAACTTAACGAGGAAGTGTATGTTGAACAACCACAAGGCTTTGTTGATGCACATAAACCTGACCATGTTTATGTGCTAGATAAGGCCCTCTATGGTTTAAAACAAGCACCTCGAGCATGGTATGATAGTCTTTCGAATTTCCTTATTTCTGCCGGTTTCTATAAAGGTGTGGTGGACACAACTCTGTTCACTAAAAGGGAAGGCCCACATATAATGCTATTACAAATTTATGCCGACGATATTATATTTCGATCTACTGACAGTAATTTTTGTAAGGATTTTTCAGCCCTAATGGAGTCCAGGTTTGAGATGAGTATGATGGGGGAAATGAACTTTTTCCTCGGATTACAAGTCAAACAACTTGAGGATGGGATTTTTGTGAACCAGGCGAAATATACTCTTGACATTCTCAAGAAGTATAAGTTAGACTCTTGCACGAGTATCGCAACTCCCATGGCCTCCAACTGTAAGTTAGACACCGATCCTTCCGGGAAAAGTGTCGATAATACAACTTACAGAGGGATGATAGGATCCTTACTATACTTGACTGCCAGTAGGCCGGATATAATGTTTTCAACATGTCTTTGTGCTAGATTTCAGGCCGACCCAAAAGAATCACACCTAACTGCGGTAAAACGCATTTTTCGTTATCTTAAGGGTACACCCGAACTTGGTCTATGGTATCCAAAGGGAACCGATTTCGATCTTACCGCGTTTTCAGATGCTGATTTTGCAGGTCGTAGAGTGGACAGAAAAAGCACGTCGGGAGGAATACAATTTTTAGGAGATAGACCGGTGAGTTGGTCTTCCAAAAAGCATAATTGTGTTTCCACATCTACAGCTGAGGCTGAGTATGTAGCAGCTGCAAGCTGTTGCTCTCAAGTGCTGTGGATGAGAACACAATTACGCGATTATGGGTTCTCACTCACCAATATCTCTATTTACTGTGATTCTCGAAGTGCAATTGCCATCTCTTGCAATCCCGTGCAGCACTCTCGAACAAAACACATAGATATCAGATATCATTTTATTAAAGATCACGTAGAAAAGAGGACCATTGAGTTGTATTTTGTTGGCACGGAATACCAAGTTGCGGATATATTTACTAAAGCTTTAGACGAACCTCGTTTTCAGTTTTTAGTATCCCATATCGGCATGTTGAATCCACCTTCCAATTAAATATCAGATAGTGTCTTAAATAATTCTATTTCAATCTATCATGATTGAGATTCCTTTATTTAAGAAAATATCTGTTATTTAAATTTAAGGATTGTGTCACAAAATTGAAACTCAATATTTCCTTATCTACGTATATTTTTAATAATTAATGATCCTGACAAATTGCTGTGTGAATTGTTCATCACGGAGTGGGATGCAAACAATATCCAGGTTTGTCTATGTTTGTAAGGCTAAAAAGGGTTGTCGTGTTTAAAATCTGAAAAAGAAAAGGAAAAGAACCGGTATTTATTTGAGGGGGAGAATAGTTAGGATTTTAAATTTTATAATTCTGTGTTTCTCTTTATTTCTTTTGTAGTTAAAATTTTAAATTTTAGGTTGGTGTTAATTTTTAATTTAATTTTAAGTTTAAATTTAATAGGTCAGAAAATTCCAAAAAGATTTTAATTTTCAAATTTATCAAAAAGACAAAAAGATTTTAGTTTACTTTATTTTATTTTATTTTAATTTTAATACTAACTATTAATACCAGAAATATTTCATTTTTTTGTTTCAATGAAAAACTCAAAAAAGATGTAATAAAAATTGGGCCAAAATTTATGTTTAATTTTTTTTTTTATTAATTTCCTTAAAGACCCATTTCATTTAATGTTGTGTGTGTGTGTGTTGAGCCTAACCCGGCGGCCCAACTCCTGGTTGGGCGCGGACCCTCTGACCCGACCCGACCCACGCGAGATTAAAAAGGGCGGTCAAACGGTCAGATCCTTCATCTCCAAGATATTTCTTCTTCTTCCTTTCTCTCATCGTCCACCGCCCACGAACCACCATTTTCACCACTTCAAACTTTTGGACCATCATTATCTTTCGTTTTTCTTGTGTTTTTCATCTACGGCACTTCCAGGTAAACCATTTCTACCTTTATTTCAGTCTTTATCTTCCTATATATGAGTTTGATTCTCATTTTTTCTTAGTTTTTTCTTCTCGGTTTTTATACATTTTAGATACTGTAATGTGTTATTTTTCCTTAGTTGTAGTTAGATAAAGTGTTCAGTAAGTTGTTTTAGAGTAGGATCTGTAATTTCATGTATTTTTGTTACATTTCAACTGTTCACGTTTATTTTTGCATGAACACATTAACTGCACACATGCATTTCGGATATTCACTGTTGATCCGAATTCGGACCACCACCCGAATTCGGATGCATCCACTTAGACTAATTTCAAAATTTTCAAAGTACATATCCAAAGTTCGGACCACTGTTGATCCGAATTCGGGTCACTGTTGATCCGAATTCGGACCATCAAAGCAAGGCCAAAATTTTCAAAAATTGAATTTAGTCTAAATATGTACACCACTGTTCATCCGAATTCGGATGATACCCGAATTCGGTTCCCATCCGAATTCTGAGTACCATCCGAAATCTGCACCTATCCATGTCATTGCATGCATTTACATAAGTCATCATCCGAATTCGGATCATGTTTCATGACCCATCCGAATTCGGACCTCTGTCATTCATTCCATGCCTTGCATTTCGGACCATCATCCGAATTCGGTCCCTGTTCCTCACCACCTCCGAATTCGGACCACCACTCATCATTCATGCATCATCCGATTTCGGACGGATCCGAATTCGGTGACACTGTTCATCCGATTTTGGACCATCCGAAATCCAACACTTAGCATTTTTTTAATTTTTAATTTTTCCATTTCTGCATTTTTATATAAATTCAAAAATCACAAAAATATTTCCATCTAAGTGCTCCATTGATTAGAGTTAGGATTAGTGTTTGAGTGAAACGGTCTTATCTAACATCGGTCTCTTAACGATTGACTTTGGACTTTATTAGTGGAATTTTATTCTGCTAATAAAGACCCGATGCTAAACAGATCAGACAATTTTTATTTCACACTCATCTAGACTTCACATCAATGCATTATCATCTCAAGTCTTATGATTCTAACTTTGTTGCACTTTGCAGGATAATGGATCCCGCAATCATTCTCACAGTACCCTATCCCCCCATCCCAAATAACAATGCTCAACTACCAGAGGAATCCATCCTACCCAGCGCCGAGTTTGTCGAGTTCATCCCACATAACTGGCAACTCGACGTTTCCATCCTTACCAAAGAAACCCAAACCCTTGCTTTCGACATCCTCACCCGCCATCCCATCTACTATGCACTATCCACTGCCATAGCTGTTCCCCAGATATATCTCCAACAATTCTGGAACAGGCTAAAATATATAACCGACCCCGAACCTCACTTCACATCCACTATTGACTGCGTTCCAGTCAAAGTCACTACCTCTGCCATCCGCCACATTCTTCATCTACCCACTGAATTCTACCTTCCCACCCGTGAATTATTCGACCCAAACCCATCCGTCTCTGAAACCCTAGCCGAGATTCAAACTCTGGGTTATGACGGTCCTCTTTCTAAACCATCAGACTTCCGCACGAAAAACCTTCAATCCCACTGGCGGATACTATTCGATGTGCTTAACAAATGTTTCACCGCCAAACATTCAGGTCATGATTCAGCATCGGCCCAGGTACTAGCCATGTTCATAGGCTTTGCCTGTGACTGACACGTGGACTATTCTTCATTCTTGTTCGAAGAGCTTCGAAGAGTCCATATAGAGAGGGGCACAAAGAAAGGTAGAAAGTATGTCCCTCTACAAAGATTCCTGCAACTCATTATTCAGTTTGCAATGGACCAAGACGACGATATTCACGAGCGTCCGGAGGCTGATGTTTACCCCGCGGTGGTAATTCAGAAGTTAACTCTGCCAAAGGGGGCCCCGACAGTACCGGTAATGAAAATTCCTCTATCTCTTCTAATGAGGTCAAGGGGCTTGGAGAGGGTAAGGGCTTATATAAAAGAGAGTTATCCGGATGAGTCTCAGTCGGAATCGACTGAGACTAACCATTCCGAAGGTGAGCCAGGAGAGAGTGAGCATGAGGGCGTAAGGATGGATGTTCAGCAATCTATGGGTTTCGGTGAGGGGGAGACTGTGATTGTGAGAGAGGGAGAAGTAGGTGAGACGGCAGAGACGGCGGATTCCGAAAGAACCGTCTCTGTCGTGAGAGCGAGGGAGATTCAATCTGAGGGTGAACTAAGCCCTATAAGCCGGACTCCTCTCCATAAGACCGTCCATCCAGCGGTCGAAACCACCCCCACCACCCACTTGGTTTCCCCTCAAAGGGAAACCACTTCATTCCACGGGGTACTACCACACACTCCATCGCCCTCTCATTCGGAGACTGAACTTCCTTCAATCACGATTCCATCCCCACAAATACACACGACGCACGATGCCTCTGTGGCATCCCCAAGAGCTGCCTTCGTGGCAGCTCCTCAAACTTCCGGATCTGAGCATCCTCTTCAGGAGCCAGAGATGATGGAAGGAAGACCGGAAGTGGCTCCATCAACGCCATCCACTTCCGGCCATCTCCCAATCAATCTGGAGATGCTAACGGCAGCTTTACGTGCTGCCGGAGTGATTACCCGGGCTGACCTGGACGCCCAAAGGGAAGCCGCTGAGGAACGTCACACTGCCCTTCTTTCACTAATCAAGGGTAAGGGTGTCGCTTCCGAAGCTGGCCCCCCACCAGGTTCCATTCAGTTCAACTTCAGATAGTCGAGCTCTCGGACAAGATCGATGCTCTTAACCATTTAATTCTTCAATTTCAAGAGCAGCTTAATTCGAGAATGGATCGCCTCGAGTCGGCGGTCATAGAACTTCAGTGCCCCAAAAAGAAAGCATGACGATCAGGACGAACCTGATCGTCATGAGGGGGAATAAAGACGTAAGGTTCAACATGAGGAACCCGTCATGTATGTAGGGGAGCAGAGGCTGAAGGCACAGAAATCCAAGGATCTGGGTCTGGGGATCAGACTTATGAGGCTACGGAAGCATTAATGATAGAATATGAACCTCTATAGATTGAGGGCCCAGCTCCGTTAGACCCCATATCAGCAATGGTGACCTATGAGCCTAAATATGAAAAAGTCGAAATCATATTAGTGTCTGACTCAGACTCTGATACTGATAACGACTATACCTTTCTTTCACCAAAGCCTGAATCCCAATCTCCACAAAAATCACCTCCAATTCCAATTGAAATTTTGGATTCCCCAACCCATGAACCTCAAGCAAAAATATCTTCTTCCATCCAATCACCTTCATCCTCTCCCATAAAAACTCCATCAATCCAACCCACTCCCACACCTAAAGATCTTCCACCAGTTATACCTACCCCATCTGTCCAATCAACCCTTCCAACTCAATCAGCTCCGCATGCCCATATCGCTGAAACATCCGGATCCAGAACTGTCGACTGTTTTGATACTAGAGAAGTCACCGCAACATATGACAGGACAGACGAGGAATGGATAAAGTGGTACTCATGGGGAAAAGTTCACGATCTGGATGCGGAAACAAAAGAAGAGTTATGTCAGGACCGGAGAGACCGAGTATTGAAACTTCTTGAGGCTCCTCCTAAAGAATTAGAAGAACCTCCGGTCCAGGGGTTAAAAGAATTTTTGAAGAAGTTCCCGGCTGATCAATTTCAAAATCCTTTCTTGGAAGAAAGGTTCAAAATGGTCTTCAGAAAGAAGGCAGGATCTTACAGTAGACGTCTTCTAATGGTAATGACCGATGCATCTCGATGCGTTCAAGCTGAATACAATCAGAAGATGCTAAGAGAAACGAGAGACAAGAGCAAATACTGGTCAAAGTCCAAAATAGTCAAAATCAATAACATTCATATGTACAAGAGAGCCAGAGTCTACACTCCAGCCTTCGAGGTACTCAGAGAAGACGGTACTGTTCAAGAACTGTATGAAAGCGACCTTGACTTCGTAAACATAGACGACATGGAGCGTCTGCACAAAAAGATGAAAAATAGAGTCAAGGGTCGTCTGACACACATGACTGCTCTAGCAGCCCTGGTTCGATGCATGAATCGCCGATCAATCATAATGTGCCTCAGAGATTTCCAGATGGCGATTGAGAGTGCCTTAGTCAAAGTGGGTCTGAAAGCTCCTGAACAAGATATATTTTTGTTAGACCACTATCCGGCGTACAAAGTTCTGCTTCGAGGATAGCCAGGGGTTATCTTTTTGAACCAGAAAGGATACAAAAGATTCATGCGCTTTGAGGATCTTCCTTGTTACTCCGACGGCACTATCAGATTGGTTCGAGCAGCGCTTACTCAGAAAGTTCAAGACTTTGACGCTCAACCAAATCCAGAACTTAAATGCTCACCACAGGAGATTCAGGATATCCTCAGCGGCATTGAATACCTGAACGAACGGCTACATACGAGACAAGTGACTAGACGCTTCGACGTCATCCTTGGACTCCGAGAATCTACTGACCACGCCAGAGTTCCAGGACCTCCTAAGTGATCGAAAAGGGGGAGATTGTTAGATTTATTATTTCGATCCAAGGAGTTGTTTTGTAATATTTACTATCTTTGTATTTTGTCTTGTATTTAATTTACATGTAATTTATGTTTATGTAAAAGTCTAGGGGCCAAATGTTCCAACGTGTAAGACTTAATTAAATGGAGCTATTATAGGCTCCTAGGGTTTACTTTTATACACACGGTTGACAATATTGAAAAGAATTACAGGCGACACTATTCATTTACTCTCAACATTCATATTGTCTTTCTTCATCATTTCACATTTATTGAGCTTGTTTCTTCATGTGTGTGATAAGAAAATCATCAAGGTGCTGAATCAATACGGGAATACATTATTACACACTATGACTGTGAGATCCTCTTTCATCCAGGAAAAGCAAATGTAGTAGCAGATGCTTTAAGCCGCAAATCCGGACAAAACCATTACATCCGATGTCATGCCTTGACTTCTATCATTTTGGAGTCTGCTCTACCTGAGTTAACAATTGCCGCTCAAACTGAAGCCATTCGGGATGAGAACCTGAAATCTGAACGCATGGTTAATTATGTGACCAAGCTGACTCTTGACAATCGTGGTCTTAGACGGTTCATGAATAGAATATGGGTTCCCAGATTAGGAGGTGTTCGTGATCAGACTCTGTCGGAGGCTCATATGTCGAAATTTGCAATACATCCTGGTTCTACTAAAATGTATCAAGATTTGAGGACGGAATATTGGTGGCCTGGAATGAAGAAGGATGTAGGTCGATATGTAGAAAATTGCATGATTTGCTTACAAGTCAAATCTGAACATCAGAAGCCGTATGGGGAACTGCAACCATTGCCAATCCCGGAATGGAAGTGGGACCGTATAACCATCTAAGGGGGAGGAACTTATATCTGAGGACATGCCCAGCAAAAGCAGACAACTAGTCCTGGAATCATCAGAAAATGAGGAGGCTGAGATTACTTTATCCACTTCAGCAAAAGGATAAGGCAAGGTTGTTGATGATACATAGGTTGAAAGGGAGCTCCAACTTAAATATGATAAAGCTGAAGCAAAGAAAATGAAAATTCCAATTGAAACATATTATGAGTGGAAACAAGAACAAGCTGAGCTCCTGTAAAGAGCAAAAGAGGAAGAGAAGCAGCCTCTGTGAAAGCTGCTCAAGTTTTGGCTGCCAAAAAGGCAAAGAAAGTAAAAATGTCATCTTTGATAGTGTAAAGAAGTTGGAGGAAGCTGACAATGAAAAGAGAACAGAGAAGGAGAAGGGATCAAAGGTCTTTGTGACCAAAGAGAAGTCTGTATCCACCACCCCCTTATCTGTCATAACCCAATTTCATTCAGACCACTTGGCCAAAAATAAGTTCTATGATGTTGCTGAAAGAAGACTGGCCAAGGAAATAATTATCAAAGTTGTTCCCACTTCAAGGAAGAATAAGCCTTGGAAGCCACAGATTACAAGATTTGGTGTTGTTGGCCCTGAGCTAGAGTCATATGAAGCAGCTGATGTAGCCAAAATGGGATATAGAGGATGGGTTGAACTTGCAGTTGCTCTGAGCAAATCAAACTATGAGACTGCCAAAAATGTGAAAGCATTTGTGAGAAAGCTGATGAAGAAGGTAAAGGGGTATTTTCTCATTCCTGAAGAGATGATTAAGGGTACTTCCAGAAGGGAACCCAAAATCAAACCAAGAAGACAGAAAAGGGACACAAAACATGAGGAGATTCTCAAGCTGATTGAGCAAGGATTCTATGTCACTGAGATAAAGGGTATGGATCATAGTCTACCCAAAGGTGTAGTTACTGCTGAAGGAAAGTTTATTGAAGATCCTGAAGTTGAAGTATTTTTTGTGGATCCTTTTACTAAGAAGAAGTGCTTTCAAAGAGCTTCATATCTTCACAAAGCTGGTGTCAAACAGTTTCTTGCCTTTAGATGCATGACAGCTTACATCAAGCACTTTAGGTGGAGAGTAGCAATTCTGAATCAGTTAGCAGCTTGCAATGACAGAGGTCAACTGGACAGCCAAGAGCTTTTCTACCTAAAACAGGATGTTGAGAGCTTTGAAGCCAGGAAAGAAATGATGGCTAGTCTAGAACAAGAGGAACTCCTCCAAGCAGCTGCCGGGTTAGAAAAGGAGAAAGCATAAGAACAAAGCCCATCTACAAATGATGTGTAGATGAATAACGGAAGATGATCATCAGTTGGTCAGGCTTACCATAATCTGCTCCAAATATCAACAGTCCAATAGTTGAAGTTTTTTTTTGTTGTACATAAGTTATATATTTTTTCTTTGTAACCATTAGTTATTTATTCAGTTTTCAATATGTAAAAACTGATCATTTACATTACTTCTATGTTATAATTTCATTTCTACAATTGTAATGTAAAAGTATATAGTGATAACTGATATAGTCAGCCTTAGACTGAATATTGCATACAGGGGGAGATTGTTAGGCACAAAAAGGCCTCAACCAAACCTGTTCTATGTCATAGAGGGTGATTTCTAATAAAACCTGATTAATATATTTAAAGGGGAGATTTTACGCCTTTTTAATGCCTCAATCAAACCTGTTGAGTGATTTGCAAAATCAGCCTAAGTCTGCTTTAAACTGTTACATTAGTTGTAACCTAGCACTTTGCCAAATCTGTCCATTTTTGTTGGACAGATTTGATGGCATATGTCTAAGCTGTCCATATCTGTTGGATAGTTTGGCACAGATAAATGTTCTGTTCTTTGTGAACAAAACATGTTACAGGTTTAACACTTTATGGAATTTGTTTTCATACCTTCATGCTAAGTTTTGAACGTTGAGATAAGTCTACAAATTCAAGACAAAGTGGAAAATCAGAACTGAATTATCTGTCAAAGCTCATTTGAAGCATGAAGACAAAAGGATATCTGAAATGGGTGACAGACCATTTCTTATATCAAAATAGCTCTACTAGGAAGAATAAAGGTCATAAGTTGACATTCCATTTTAAGAAAAAGCTATGGACGACAGAGACAAAAAGGTAAAAGAGAAAGATACTACAGTAAGAAGACAAATCTACTTTGTCAGTTTTGTCTTGGTGCAAAAAAGCAAATTTGTCCGATTATAAGACATTCCCACTTTTCTCTACAACCAATGAAGAAGCTCTACTAGGATTCTGTATATGAGTAAATTAAATAGAAGCTTCCATGGAAAGAGAAAATAACTGAGATTTCTCACAAACAGAAAACATGAGTGCAAATTAAAGTGTGATTTTCATGCACGCATGTTCTGTTCAACTTGAGTGAATTAGCATAGTGTGTCTAAGTTGTTCAGTCTGTGTCTTGTGTAAACAGTGAGTGAAACTTAGTGAGTCACTTCATTGTAACTAGTTTGATTAAATCTTAGATTTAATAAAGTATGTTGTTCATTTCCGCAATCTAAACCTGTTTGTAAATATTAACAAGTGTTAATACTTACAAGAATTGAGAAAAATCTGTTTGATTTAAAGATAAACTGCATTCATCCCCCCTCCCCTCTATAGTTTATCTAAGTGTATTTGGGAAACCTTTTGGGACCTACAGATGAAGTTTGTAATAATTCTGAGTTTGTAACCTTGTTGTATTTCATAGAGAGAGAGAGAGAGAGAGAGAGAGAGAGAGAGAGAAAGAAAGATTTTTTTGATTTAATGTTTCTGAATGTACTCATTTCTTGAAGTTGTAAATCTTATGTTCATCATGAGGGGGATAAAAGTTGAAATTTAGAGACATTTGGTGAAGAGTTTTGTTCAAGTTCAAGCATATGAATTACTGAAAGAATTTTTGTTGTTTTGTTTGATCGAGAGGGAGAATCAAATAAAGTTCATAATTCAAGGGGAGAGTATTAGTTTCTAAAAAGAGAGAAGAGAATATGAGAGGAGAAAAGATATGAAGATCAGACACCCATGAAGAGAATTTATTTGAAAACTCAGAGATCAGAGAAGAAGAGAAAAGTAAAGAACTAAAGATTGTTTCTAAAGATTTGAACATTTTTATTGTATTTCTGTTATTGTAAAACTTTTATATTTCACAAAATTGTAATATCGTCTTTTACCTCCAAGGGGGAGATTGTTGGCTATTAAACATAGATGTAACCGCCCAAGCCCACTGAGACAGGCTATTGTCCGCTTTGGTCACCCCAACATGGTGCCTCATGGTTTTGTTATCATCCCAAAAAGCGTCCTGTTGGGGGAGACTTACCTCACCAATATAAAGGTCACTTGGTTTCTCACGCCCACCAATGTGGGATGTCACAGTCCTCGCCCCTTGTGGACACATCGATAGTTTTATAATAACATGTTTGTTTAGTAGCATATCATTTTCCAAATGACATAAAACGAGAAATAGATGTCGATGATCAATAATATCTTTAAATAACATAAAAGAGAAATAGCTTACGTTTCAATGTCAGTCAAAAATGATAAAAACCATATGGTAACATACAAAAGTTTGATTAAACATATTTGTGATAATAAAAATTACAAGCATCTGTCAATTTATGCATCCATATGTAAGTATATCTTGCAAATAATTAAAGGTTGATATTATGATGGATAAAGCATTGTAACATTTGTGTAGTGCTAACTATATAATTGTACCTTAATAATCACACAAGACTTCTTGATACACCACATTTTATGTGTAGACCCCATCATGGTTGAATTTCATGACAGGGTTCACGAATACCGTTATATTGCCATGTGATGTACTTTTAGACAATGCAACGTAAAGTTTTCCATGGGAGAATACTGACTCGGGCGGATAGAAGCTAATATTCGGAATCGTTGTTCCCTGAGCTTTATTGATTTTTAATGCAAAATTAAGTCAAATTCGAAATTGTTTTCTTATCTATTTGAGCGGGAAAATATCTTCTTCAAATGGACATAAAGGAATTCTTGGCAAGAAAACTCTTTTTCAAGCATGTTGACCAACAACTACTTCTGCATCGATAACATTTTGCTGAAAACCATTATTAATCTCGTGACATTACATAATCCATTCGACAGGTCGATATTCCATAAAAGTATTAATGGACATCCAAATTTGAAACGAAGATAATGTGAAGGCAAACCACTAACATTTAGAGAGTTTACTATTTCTATCGGGTAGAGATTACTTTTATTGTCTTTTGCTTCTTCAATACTATAGTGCCTTTCTTCATCTCCACAAAATTTGTTAATTAGCAGCAAATCATTAGAATTGTCGACTTTGTTGATTTTATCGATGATATCACCCTAAAATTGATTTAGTTTAAAGACCTTCCATTGATTTTTAGAGATGGATAAATTGCATCGATCAAATCATCTATTGACTTATCTTTAACAGTGTATGGTATGATCATTTCATCGTGTATGCGAATAAAACTGTCATATATCACCTCCTCATCTCCATCATCGACATGTGGTAGAAAATCAGAAAACCACGGATCATCCAGCGCTATCATATTTATACTTACTCGTATCTTTTTAATCGTAGGCCAAACTGGAGACTTTCGTAGGGTTGAGTCGGCAATTTGTGCTCGATCGGCACATCTCACTGCTGGCAACACTTGTCTAAATTCACCTCCTAAAATCATAATCTTTCCATCAAATTGGAGTGCGACCCCTATGATGTCTTGCAACGTTCTATGAAACGCTTCCACTGCCTGCCTTTTAGCCATTGATGCATCATCCCATATAATAATTTTGGCATCTCGTAGCAATTGAGCAGCCCTACTTTATTTATTGATGTTACACAATGAGTTGTTAGTAGGATTGAGTGGAAGCTTAAATCATGAGTGAGCAGTTCTACCCTTTAGCATGTTATTAGCTGCAACACCCCATGAGGCAGTCGCACGGGCAATAAGACTGCATGATTAAACCTCAGCAAGTAATGCTTGGTACATAAATGTTTTTTCGGATCCACCCACCATCTATGAAGAACATGACTGGACAGTCATAATCCATATTCTTCAATATTGTATCATACGTAGCCTTTTGATCGACATTGAGGGAGTCACGAGCACATAAGTGTTCTTCTTCAACAAACATAGAATATTCCTCTAGCACTTCATGAAAGCCTCCAGATTGTAAATTAACGATTGTGTTTACCATAGTAAGATGAAAGTCATCGAGATTCTTACTCATAGACAACAGAATTACAAAACTTTTATTGGGTGCAAATATAAATAGAGTTGAAAATAATTTTATTGTAAAAGTTTAGGGGTGTATTATGTAAATACTCAATACTTGTACTTGTATATAAATAGGAATTAGGTGTATTGTTGATGTACGATTCTCATAGTGCATGTACGAATCAGAAAAGGTACAGTGGGGAAAGATTGTCAAGCAAGAAAGCATATTCTCATTATAATATTCTTCTCTCAATATTAATTACACAGTTGGTTGTATTGTGATCAATTTGTTGTTCTTAATTGTTAAATCACATATTTGTGTTGTTGATATTGAAATATCAATTGGTATCAAAGCCATATATGGAAAATCATTGAGTGATTTTTTGATTTTGATTTGAAATTCAAACTGTTCATCATTGCATTTCTGAAAATTCTGAAAATCATCTTGGGATATTCTACGGATAAAATGTTTTGATATTTGATCGAGTGTGCGTTTTTTAAAGACAAATCAATTGAGGTAAGTCTCGAATCTTAATTCTAAACACACAGATATTAATTTGTATTTTTTTGAGTTTTAGAAAAAGTCACGTTCTTCCTGTTTTTGGTCCAAAATTGGGTGTTTAATCTGAAATTAGCCAAAAATACTTCACAAAAAGTGTCTCTATGTGAAATACGCCCCTTCGTTGTTAATCTGTGTTCAATTCGTCAATTTTTTTTTGAAAATATTGAAAATTGAACTTAGAAATAATTGGAACTGATCAATCTCGGGTCATGTTGAAAGTTCTGATTTATTCAAGTTTTATAATGTATTGATCGAGTTTTATGACGTATTGATCAACTTTTATGATGCATTGATCGAGTTTTATGATGTATTGACCGAGTTTCATCATGTATTGACCGAGTTTCATAATGCATTGACCGAGTTTCATCATGCATTGACTGAGTTTCATCATTCACCCTTCGAGTTTGATATAACATTGATCGAGTTTGATACATAACTATCCGAGTTTGACCATTTTTCAACCGAGTTTGATATAGAGTCAATCGAGTTTGGTCCTTAGTCATCTGAGTTTGTTCATTAATCATCCGAGTGTCATTCTTAATCATCCGAGTTTCATACTTATTCATTCAAGTTTCATCATTAATCATTCGAGTTTCATTCCAACTTTCACTGTATGACCTTTACTGCTTAAATTGGTCATAACTTTTGACTGGAACATCGTTAGAAGGCCTACCATACTCCAGAGAAAAGTTACAGACATTTTTCTGCAGAAAAGCTAAAATTTCAACGTCAAAAAGTTAATTCAGAGCTGATTTTCAACAAGTCATCATTCACGGATACATTTCTTAGAGTTTTATCAGAAGTCACTCATCAGTCCATAAAAGATCTTGGAAGTTCAATATCAGTAATTCAAAATGGAAAATGATCATAATCAGTTTTTGAATCTTACAAAGTCTGAGCTGATTGTCAAACTTACTGAACCTGAACAGATTCGTAAGAACAATTATGAGATTCTTGTTCAACTAAATACAGATAAATCTTTTGCTTTAAATGATGTCAAAAGATTGAAAGAACAAGTTTTAAATTTTGAAGAAAACCAGAAATTTTAAATTCTGAGATCCATATGCTTAAATTGAGAATATCTGAAATATCAAAAGAACTTGATGATTCTAAACAAGCAAATTTTCAAAATGTAAGTCAACTGAAGTATATTTTGCCTGAATGATCTGATCTTTACAAGAAAGTTAAAGATCTTGAAGCACTACTTTCAAAGACAAATCATTCTGATCAAAATTATGTTTCAAACAAAACTGAAGAATTTTTTGCTCTTGAAAAGAAGTTTTCATTAACTAAAGAATTATTGAGAAGGAAAGAAATGAGTAATTACTTAAGGAACAAGATTTCAAAGTGAAATCTAAATTGTTTGAAGATGAGAAAAAGGTTTACTTAACTAAAGAACAATCTTTCAAAACTGAATACCAATCGTTTGATAATGATAGAAATTCATATTTGGTCATCATCAAAGGATTGGAAGATCAAATAATTCATCTTTCTAAACAATTTACTGTTTCCCCTTCTTCAAATAAATCAGAAGTTATGGTTTCCTCAGATTGTTTAAAACATAAAGTTGATCATTCTGATTTATCTTTAGAAAGTGTTAAGAATCTAACTGAAATTCCTAACCTTGATTCAACTTTAGATCTTAGACTCAATTATCTTTTAAAGATACACAAAGGCAAAGATAAAATAATTGAAAAACTTCCGGTTAAAATTTACCCTAGTGAATCTTCGAAATCAAAGATTTCAAAAGTTTCTGAAAATACTAGTTATTCTTATCAGAAAACATCTTCACAGAAAAATACCAAGTATTATCAGAAATAGGCTAGCACCGGACAGTTTTTCAGAAAGAAGAGATTGCAAAATACTGATCGTTCAAATTCGAGTTTCTTTTGTAAATCAGATATTAATTTCATCATACAAAAAGAAATTTGCTTTCTGAGTTTGAGAGAGAAGAAAAGAACTATAATCTGCAGTGGGTACCTAAACCCAAGTTTAAGTAGGTACCAAAACCCGTTCTGAGATGGGTACCCAAAAGTGCTAACAAATCTGGATCCAAAATGGTTTGGATACCAAAGACATCTTGATTTTTGCAGAACAAAGGTTTCTACTCACATCAGAGTAGAACCCGGGTTTCAATTCAAATGGCTCCTGCTCATTTCAGTTCAGGACCCGAGCCTTAATGAAATGGCTTTTGTACGTCCAAGTACACAACCGAGCTAAAGGCTTTCAGTTATTTCAGACTGAAACCCGAGTTTCCGTACCAAAGTTTTTCTAATTACTTCAGATTAGAACCCGATTCTGAAAGACAAATCTTTCTGAAATTCCAGCCCTGAATTCAACTTTGAAGCTGAATTGACAAAAAGGGAGTTTTATTTTTATAATTTTTTGCTCCTGATTTATTTTCCATGAGTTGACTAACTTTGTGTACTTATTTCCAGTGGGAGTTTCAGATGCAATTTGACGATGACATCATTTTCACAAAACTGTGTGTATTTTTCACGAAAATACTTTGTGCACACATAAAAAGATTTTTGAGCCGAAAAGAATAATTTTTAAGAATCTTAACTTCTCATTTTCTGAGTATATCATTGAGGTTAATTGATCTAATCGCTTTGATTTTTCATAATCTCATTGCTTCTGAAATTCTCTTTATCTTAATTCTTCCTATTCATTCATACTGAATTCTCCCATGATCTACCATCAGCTATTTTTTTCAGAAAATTCTGATTCATTTTATTCTAATATCTCCCAACTCATCATTCTCCAACATTCATTCTGAATTACATCTCCTAATTCATTTGAGCTTAAAGTCCTAATCATTTTTTGTGTGATATCCCATGAGCTAAAATGCTGATCATTCTTTCTGCTGATTCTGATTATGCACCAAATTGTGTGATAGACATAAACATCGCTTATATGGTCTAACGACAACCGGAAGACCTACCCAAGGAGCAAACCATCTATAGTTTGTGTGGGTGAGGGTTCTTAAGGTCTATTAGTTGAGAAGTGTCAGTTATCACGGGATACTGACAGGGTCGAGGAGAGGTAAAATGTAAATAAGTGGGGTATACTTAAAGGAGATGGTGATGTGTAACACCTAAGTTACCACAAACAGTACACGTCATAATTTCTTAAAATACATTTCATTAAGTAATAAATATTACCATTGTCTGATACCACAGGTCCAAAACCTGATTCAAGTTACTTTAAGATACTTAATTACAAAACATATAAAGATATGATGGTGGTCTAATCTAGCTTCTAAAATCTTCAATCAGAGTGCAGAAGATTGAACAAGCTACCTGAGACCGCAATAATCTTTTACAAATATATAGGCATCAGCAATAGGTCCAAAAGTCTGCAATCATCAAGTATCCAGGTTCACTTAGCCTGGGACGAACTACCTGCTATGGTCTTGGCCTTATCAGCTTTTCCTGTAAAGAGAGTTGTCATGACAGAGTAAGCTAACATTGCTTAGTGAGTTAACAGAGTTCCATTAGCTTCCACACATATATAAAATACTATCAGCTCATGTCGTCAAGTCAACACGTCAGAGACGGCAAAAGATTTGGGAGATCATCCCAATCTATATTCCCATGTGTAAGGCCGAAGCCCTACTGGAAACGTATGGAAACGATCAAATAGGAAAGGAATCTGCAGAATTCCTTCCTGTGAATGGAGATCTCACATTCGGTTAGAACAGTAAATGCAGTATGCAGATGCAGTTGTATTAGCAAACAAGTAAGCAACAAGCATGCTAAGTATTTACATAGAAAGTAAAAGTGAACATGCAGTCCAAGGCATATCAGTTATCTAATTTCAACTATGACAAAAGTAAGTTCCTATCATACAATAGAGTATTCAAGAAACAGGCAGCAATAGCAGATGTTTCCATACAATTCAGTAACAATCACCAATAAGTATCGTACCATATGCATGTACTTAATGTAATCTATCGCTCACAGTAGTCCTGAGCAATGTAACTTAGTCAATTAGTGCTTAACGAATTAAGCCGTCCAGTTTACTCTGTCAAACCGGCTGGTTCCTGCAGTTCAGTTTCAAGTCGGGCATATTAATGTCAAGTTTATAACATGATCTATATAACCCTAATTATATAATTAGGTTATTATCATGTCTTGTTGTCAAGTCTGTGGTAGTTCCTAATGTCCCAGAGTGAGTCTATTCTTATCATTGGTCAAATAAGTCAACATGAACTCCTTTAGGTCCATACCAGGGTATAAGCTTGAGTTCTTATCAGATTACTATGGTTTCATATGATTTACAGAGATATGGCCTTAATACAAAGCCAACCATAATACTAGCAAGGAGAATCATGTCATACAATTTCTAAGGGTTCATAACATTAAAACAAATGTTTTCATGTTTTAAGTTTAGTCCCAAAATCGAGGGTTCATATAGTGCCTGTTTAAATAATTGATCATAAAATGGTCATGAATCTAGAAAACTTGTGAATTTTATAGTGATCACAATATGAGCTGCTTTTCAATTTAAAATCATACACAAAACATAAGGGCGATCAAGAACTTAATCTGATTTACGAAATTTACTTTGGCTCGAAACTAAGCATGTTTCGAACTTATGCCTTTCAAATGGAGAATTTCGAATATTGGTAGGTTCGAACTTAGGGTGATAAATTCGAACATAGGAATTCGATTTTAGGGAGATAGATTCGAACCTAGGTAATTCGAATGTAGGGAGAGAGGTTCGAACTTAGGTAATTCGAATTTAGTCCCTTTGCATACCAATAGTCATTAAATTAATCAATTTCGAACCTAATCTGATGATGAATTCGAATTTGTTCCTGGTTCTCTCGAATTTGTTCTTCTTGTTCATCATTTAAGCATGCATTTCTAGTTCAAATTTCCTAAAACGTCTTGGAACATTTATAGGTTCATTTTAGGTTCATTTCTAACACATTTTCGAGTTTATTACATATCCAACATCAATGTTTCGGGTCTTTAGATTCAAAATACAACAGCAACTAAAATAGAACATAAATAAGGGAGAAAACGTCACTAACCTTTGTCCAAGCTATAGCATACGAGATTGGATGATTATAGACATTTTCCAAACAAAATCAAGTCCTAATCGAGAGCAAATCAGTTTCAGATGAAGAAGAATTGAGGAAATTCAATTTTCATCTCAAAACCAGAACAAAAGGGAGAAAAAGGGGTCGAATTTACCTCAAATCAGAACAAAATCGAACATGCAATGGGAGATTATGGTAGAGCTCGACGATATCTATCCGATGACGTATAAATCACCTGATTTCGTTGAGTCGTTTAGGAGAAAAGTTAGAGAGAAGTCGGATTTTGTAGAGAAGTCTCAAAGGCAAAATTCTGAATTTGCTAAACTAATTCAAGGAGGTAATATGCTCATTTATAGGAAATAGAGAAAAATTTGATTTTCTACTAAATTTCAGGAATTGACCATTTTTACTCTTAATAAATTTGATTTGCATTTTCAGATGCAATAATAGTAAGAAGGTTCTAGTTTTGCTAGAATTATCTTTTTAGACTAATTTTATTCATTTTAGTCCATTTGTCATTTTCAAGTCTTTAATTTGTCAATTAGCTAAATTTAATTATTTAAATTTATTTCAGCTAATTTTGGGCAAGTTTTCATAATTAATTATAACTTAAGATAATTAACCCTCTAAAATGCATGGTTTCAGTTAATTACTAATAATTTAGTCAAAATCATTTAAATACCCAAGGTTTGATGCTGTAATTTATATTTAATAATTTACGGGCTGTTACATGATGATCATGCTTTCGCTATAAAGCTGATTGAATTTATTTCTCAAAAGTGAGCCGGAGGGATCTTACTTGAAAAATGCTGAGAACTTAGAGTTGAGAAAGGATTTGAAGAAAAGATAATCCTACCTACACCGTGTTGGCTGGGTAATTCACATAATTATCAAGCCCTAGGTGACTTTATATTGAAAAAGACGTCATGAACCTAGTGACGCATGCACTTAACCCCACCAACCACTCAGTTATCTCTCAAAAGATTTCTGTTTCTATAATCAAGGAAGACATTTGCTCCGGTCTCCGACTTCAATTGACGCACATTGTGTCTAGAGCTTATTATATACATTAATAGGACACATCGAGTCTAATAGTCTGCGTGACTCTAAACTGCTAGTCCAAAGTGACTAAGCCGGAACAAATAGGAGTGATTCTTTCATGATAAAGTATTTCATGATGACTATTTGGAAACCTATCAGTGGTAACATCATGCCAACGCTGAAAGAAGGTCACATAGATTATGTCTATTGTGCAAACAGGACTCATATGTGGACCTGGACTCTGTTACTTACAAAATGAATTTGTTTCATTTTTCACAAAGTTGAAAAGCTTTTTTTGTTTTGAAAGGAAACATTATATTTTTTAGGGGTAGTGTTCTATTTCTTCAATATAGGGGAGAGGATACCATTTTGAGGGTAGAGACACAATTTGTAATATTCTGAATTGTAATTGTCATTGTAATTGTTGTTGTATTTCTACTACTATAAATTCACTACATCAACGTCTCTGAAGATTTTGCATGATGTTCATAATTCTTATGATCATCATGAGGGAGAGAAAAGCTATAGTTCAGAAAAAACTGCTGAGTAGTTTGAAGACAATGGTAACAACAACTAAAGACAATTTTGACAACTGCAGAAGATTTAGAGATGAAAGATGATCAGTTATCTATGATTTATCAAGGGAGAGAATCAAATTGTATTCATGATTCAAGGGGAAGAGTTTGCTTATAAGAAAAGAGAAGATCAGAGTTGAAGAGATATGAAGATCAGACAGAGACAAAGATGTTCAGAGATCAAAGAGAAGAAACGAGAAAAGGATTTAAGTTCTTGATTTGAACTTTAATTGAAAAATTGCTTTCATCTCTAAGGGGGAGATTGTTGGGTACAAATATAAATAGAGTTGAAAACAATTTTTTTGTAAAAGTTCACGAGTATATCGTGTAAATACTCAATACTTGTATTTGTATATAAATAGGAATTAGGTTAACTTTTAATGTACGATTCTCATAGTGCATGTACGAACCAGAAAAGGAACAGTAGGGGAAGATTGTCAAGCAAGAAAGCATATTCTCATTATAATATTCTTCTCTCAATATTAATCATAAAGTTAGTTGCGTTGTGATCAATTTGTTGTTCTTAATTGTTGAATTACATATTTGTGTTATTGATATTGAAATATCAAGTTTCTGTGAGGAGCATATCTCGAACACGCTCAATATTTTCATATTGTCGTTTGTAATCTTCAAAAAGGAATTCATAATGGTCATCCCATAGCTTTTCGAACGTCTCTAGGCTCATAATAAATCAATATAGTTGAGAATAGCCTCCTCAAAGCATTATAAAACTGAAATAACGATGCTTCTACAAGACAATGTGATAAATTGTCGATGGTCTCTATTAACCTCTCTCAGGTGCAGCTTTACGAATTGGTGGAAGTAATATATCATTAACCGCATACAAATCATGATAGCGTGTAGGTTCATAAACATGCAAGAAAAGTAGTAGTAGGTAATAACGCTATCCTTCAGCGGGATTAGCTGAAACTAATCTCTTTCTGATTACCCCTTTTTCTTCGAGGAGTTAACAACGTGAGCTCGCATTCCATATGTAATGTCTTGGAAAATCTTTATACGATATTGCCTTGCAGACTCATTAATTTTGTTTCTATTAAAAACGACAAACAACATTGATCATTTATCTTTCTCTCTATCAACATTATTTGTCATTATATCAATATCTCTGAATCTTATCATCTGCTTATTCGAAAGGTGAAGTTGTAATGTCATCACGAAAAGGAGAATTTGAGAAAGTGGAAAACTATAAACTAGTCACATTGCTTTAAGGGGATAGACATAATGTGCGTCTTGAAACATTTGTATCTCGTTGATAACACTTTCTATTCTGTCTGGATTAATATAGATATTCTGTTTATCATGACCTTTGCAGACATACTTAAAAATATATTTCATAGATTTTGTACTCAAAAATATATTTCATAGATTTTGTACTCGAACAAGCCTCAACATTGATATGACAATTGCACACCATCAAAAGCTTTGGAATATACGGGACCACCCATCTATTGTCTACAGTGCTACCACATATATCTTCATTCCATTATTTTTCCTTCGATATAACGGACATGATTGTCTCCTTGTGTTGTGCTCTCATTAAATTGCATGGGGTAACCAGAGCGACATATTTTTTCTCATTATGCATACAAGGGTTGGATGGTTGTAAACACCCACAAGGACCCTGCATCATGTCCTTGGCGACTAACTTGTGCAATTCTGGATACTTTATTGGGGTAATCACAGACAATTGAAATATATTTGAGCCGCTTCTTCTTCGGCTCCTTCTCCATCATGTGGACTAAGATCGCTTGACATCCCTTTCGTAGACACTTCAGGGTCCTAATGCTGGAGATGATGCTTACTTTGGTTTTCATTTTTTCGCATTGGACGGTCAGGACTTTCCTATTGGCTAAGGGTGTGCGCACCATCTTCTTGTCACACACGATTTCCGCGCGGTTTTTCGACAACCAATCCATGCCTATGACCAAGTGAAAACTTCCCAGTTTGACAAGCATCAAGTCTATCTTAAATAGTTGATCTACTAGTTCTAATGTGCATCCTCAAATTATGTTATTTGTTTTAAGTGTCTTACCATTAGCGAATTCTATAGCATAAGTGGCATCTAACGGGGTAAGAGTGGCATTAATCTGCTTGCTAAACTTAGTAGATATAAAAGTTCTATCGGTTCCAGTATTAAACTGTATAAACGCATAAGTATTGTTGAGAAGGAACGTACCCGTGACCACATCGGGGTTTTGTTTGGTTTTTCTGCTTCCCATTACAAAAGCTCTTCCTTGAGCTCCTTCACCGTTCCTCAACTTCGGGGAGTCCTTTCTGAAGTGCCGAGTGTTCCCACACTCAAAGATTCCCCTCTGGGGTCCATTGTTGTTCTCAGAGTTGGAGATCTTGCAATCCCTCGTCAAATGACCCTGTCTTTTATACTTCGCGCACGGATTTCCACATTGTCCCGTGTGGTGATAGTTGAACTTGTTGTAGTAGGGTTTGTTACCGGTTGAACTTTGCTTTGATTCTGAACCATCTACGTAGGCCTTGATCGTCTCTTGTTGCTTTTGTTGTTGCCCTGAATTCCTCCCAGAACGGTCTTCCCACTTTCTTTTGTGGTCACCACTCTTAGTTGCCACTGCCCCTTGGCGTACCACCTGGGCCATTAAGATGTGTGCCATTCGAATGGCATTCTGGATCATCGTCGGGTTGGATGAGGTTAACATTCCCTTGGATTTGGGGGATGAGACCCCAAATATATCGTTCGATTCTCTTGTACTCCGGAGTAACCATACCGGGTAATAAAAGGCTCAGCTCATGAAAATGGTTGGTGTACCACGTGATATCAGCCCCTTTCATAGACGTGTTCCAGAACTCGATTCCCTCTTTTGCAGTTCGCTCCTCGGGCAATACTCATAAGACATCATTTGCTTCAACTCTGCCCACGGAAGTTGATAAGCCATGTCAATACCAACTGACTCTACTTAGGAGTTCCAGCACGTGAGGGCACCGTATTGTAGGGTGGAGGTGGCAATTTTCACTTTGTTGTCCTCCGCACAATTGCTAACGTGGAAGACAGACTCCAACTTTTCAAACCAACGGGTTAGGCCAACTTCACCCTCCGTGCCATTGAAGTATCTATGTTGGCAACTTCAGAAACCTTTGATACTACAACCCCTCAGGTTGTTTTCTGCCCCTCCTGCTACCCCGTTGCTTTCTGAACCATTATTTCGATTGCTTTCGTATGCGGCGATTGCATCTGCTACTCTTTGAGCCACAAGTTGCTCGATTTCCGCAGAGCTCATCCTTCTTGGTGCCACGATCTTAAAGTTTAAAGAAAATTAACATGGTGTAAGAAGATAAGTCTACAGGTTGAAATTACTAAGGCAGATAGTCATAACTACTTATCATCATGCACAGGGCTATAGTTGAAACTTATCTTTCATTATAATTCTTGATACATAATTGCGTATGTAACAAGGTCGGGGTTTTCCCGAAAAACTTTTAAGCATTACATACTTAAGTATATATTAGCTAGCAAGTCTAGAGAAATATAGTGACTATAAATAGAAAGATATGGGAGGCACTAGGTATGAGACGTCTCCTGGGTTTCTCCGTATTCCAGGGCGTTGATTCGTTGCGTCAGCCCGCATTGCGCGCTTAGCATTCCGCTAGGCGATGGCGCAACTCATTAATCCCATCTTGCTGGATCGCCTGAATATTTTGATTAGCCCAATAGATGTTAGTGTTCTGCATCGCATCCTGCTCGATCCTTGCAGAATCTACCTTACCTCTTGGTGTATTTGTCTAGACCGGAGATCGTGTCTAGATGCCCTTGCCACCAGTAAGGGCACAGTGTGGAGAACAGGTTCTTGGGTTAGTGTCGGGACTTGAGAAATGGTGGATGACCCTCCTATCTCAAACTGACTTGGAACTCCTTCCTCGTTCCTCCACTCTTGGAGGGTGAGAGACATATATCCCCACTGCCTCGCATTCGCTCGTCGTCATTGAGGCGGGTTTCGTTCAGGAACGGGTATCAGAATGGTTTCCTGTTGAGTCGGTAACACCCTCTTCCTTGGTGTGAATATATCATGGGTCCGTTAGGGTGGTTGCGATACGGTCGGTATGATGGTATGCGTTGTGGTGGTGGCGGGGCGATCGGTGTTGCGGGGCTAGTGTATTCTTCCACATATTCGGATGGGTCCTCCTCTTCGTCTTCATGGTTTGCCAGGCTATGGTGAGTCTCTGAATCTTGGTACACCTTGGTGTCATTTTGGCTTTCGAAGAGTAGGTAGTCATCCTCGGAATCAGAATGAATGATAACGGTGTCGGTTGACATTTTTTTATCAAGATTCATAAATATGTTTATAGTTGTCTTAGTTACTTGAAGTGAAAATGTCTAGTTCTTGTAACAGTTATAGTCTAGGGTGCCTAATGCAACCTAGTTCACTATAACCTGTCTCTCATACCAATCGGTCACACCCCGATACCCCGCTTGGCAACGAGGCGTCACGGAAACAAAGTCACTATCATAATGAACGGCCTCTAAATGGGACATCTTCGAAGTACATAAATTATAAATATCGTTCTACAATCATCCTAAAAATAATTGAGTTCACTAGTGTGGAGATTAAAATACATGACAAAAGAGTTCAAGTTATGAAAGTAAATCTTCGTAGTGTTTGAAATGTTCTTTGACTTCGAATGTTTGAAATACTTTTAAGTATGCCATCAATGCAATATTTTTTCTCTTATGGTCCTGAGAATAACATCTTAAATACGTCAACAATATTGTTGGTGGGCTCATAGGTTTACACGATAAATATAAACCATGTATGGAAAACACAAGATTTCATTGAGTTTATAAACATGAATGAATTAATAGTTCAAGTATTACCAGAAGCCTCATGACGCTGAAACTTAACTTTTGATGCCCTATGTGGTATTCAACACCATGATACCAAGAATTGTCAAATGATTATGCATCCGTTTACAATTGGTGCGACCAACCCGGATGGGGGCGTCAACCCAAATAGATCTATCCATAAGACTCATGTTTACGATGTAATTAACGGTTCATGATTGAGGGCGGTGGTGAAATAAGAACCTTATGTAATACATAAAATGATTCAACTACTTGTGTCCATAAAGAAAATTGAGCATGTATTCTAACCCCAAATAAAATGAACTTGTAAAAATAGGGGCCATGAAACTCACCTTAGTAGTGATGGTGAATGTGGTGATCGAAAAGTTGACTTGTAATGACGTCCGGAAGGACTTAGTCGAGTTCTAAATGGTATGAGAGACTTAATAAGGCCTCTAAATGATAATGTGCATGCATGCTGGCTTTTAACTTTAATCATCCAGCTTAACAAGTTCATTAAACCTTTTTAAAAGTTCAAATTTTATTCATAGGAATTTCCAGGATTTATCAAGGTTTTCGTCTAACTTTGGGGCTGTTTTTATATAGCTACAACCCAATTTAGATTTTGAATTTCCAATAGTGTAAATTCAAGGAAATTGAATATGAAAGAGATGGAATTCTTGTTGTGAAAAGGGTTGAAATATGTTTGCACATGTTTATAATAGTTAACTTATGCATAAAAGCTAGTCATTTTAGGTTTAAGCCTGATGGGAGTGTGTTTGAAATGGAAAAGCTTCGAGTAGAGGAAAAAAAATCAAAGCTGGAAGTGCAGACCAGTAAGACCCTTATGACTCGTCGAATTGATTCTACTGGAACGATAAATTTGCTCAGATTTATTGGACTCGGCGAGTCGAGCCTTTGTTCATTTAAAAACTCATAATTTAAGCCTGGTAAGGCTAATATAAGTTTATGTAATCACTGTACACTTATGGAACTTATAAATTTACCTCAATCGTTACCTAAAGGTCTATAAAAATTATCGGAATGCATAGTGTGTTGTTAGAATCCGATAACTTAAATCAGAAACACTTAAACACGTCAATTGACATCTAAACCTTATGATATGCTACAATAAGCTTATAAATACTTTGAATATCATTGTTTTATAGGTTTGGACTCTAAAGGAGTGCCGGTTGCCGGTTTGGGGCACTAGGATCTAAAATCATGCTCTAGGAGGCCTTTTTGGCGATTTAGTACATAAAGGCTACTTTAAGCCTATTTTTTGGGGAATTATAGTACTCATATGTGTGTTGCATACATATTTGCATGTTTACTTTTAATTACGACATTGTGCATATATCTTGGGTGACATCCTCTCAAATGATGCATTGCACTGGCTGGCAGTTTATTACATGATCTTGCCCTATGGCCATAAAGCCTTATTTGATACCACCAGTTATACACATTGACATTCATACTATGCTTTGATGATTCCTTTCATACTTACCATGCTTATATTTGATTAACCCATTGTTGAGCTATGCTCATTCATTTGGCCTCACTGGACGTTCAGATACTATTTATATTTAAACGCCTTACTGCGTGTTTATGCATATAAATTCCTACTTTCAGGAGCTTGTGGAGTAGGTGGTCGGACTTCGGGCGCCGGTTGGAGTTGTCTAGACTTGTTTCTAATCCAGGCTGCCAACGTGCGGGTTTTCGAGTCTCCCTTGTGACCTATGCAATAGTGGAATCTATTCTCACAACATTTTATTAAAATATGCACATGTCTTTTATTATAACCCCTTTTATTACAGTTGCATGTTATATGTTTTGCATGACGTATCAATCTAGTAACTCACTTAGCAAATCGTATTTGCCAACCCTTCATCTTTTATATGTCTCAGGTGGTGTTAGTAAGGGCAAAGAGATTGCTGGTCTTGGTTCTAAGGTTTTGTTGGACAGACCTTGAAGTCGTGACTTTTGGTAAAGCTAAATGCTAATGCTTTGGGAAATTTTTGGGGTAGTTTGTCTACCGACTCGTTCAGATGTGTATATATATACCTAATGTCTTTTGTCGAGGATAATTGTTGTAATTACTTTAAAGTATATAGTTTCCAACTAAACAGGGAAATGAACTGCGTGCGAACGGGTCGTACCGGATTTTCTTTTGAACCATGTTAATCATGGTTAATCTGATGGAATTCCATTAATTATTATATTATGTTGATATAAGTGTTTCAATTTGGTATTAGAGCTGATCTTCATTGCATGAGTATAGTCAACAATACTCTACTATGAGCTCAGTTTCAGATGCTTGTATTGACCGGCTAGGCAACAATATTATAACACAATTAAAGTTATGATTTGGCCTAGGACGGGTAGGGGTTTAGTATAATAACGATATCCATTATATAACTAACATGTATACCTATCCTTAATGTCATACAGCTTAAAGGCTGGTCGGGATGAACCGAACCCCAATGTGGGGACTAATCCTGACAATGAAGAGGAAGAAGAGTATGAGCATTCATCTGCTAAGGAGTTCAATGAACGCGAGCTGCGGGTTCTTGATAAGGTTTCCGAACTGCTGGGAAGCCAATCTAAACACTTTGAAGAGTTACTAGCGAATCAATTCCAGACCTTCCAAACTGCTCCGAGTCAAACGACAGCAGAGAAAAAGAAAGACAAATCCGAGTCTTCCAGATCTCGAAGGAAGCACATAAGCTTGAGTTATAAGGATTTCACAAGTTATGGACCCCCGACTTTCGTGAGAAAGATTGATCCAACCGTTGCTAATGATTGGATCAAAGAGATGGAGAGGATATTCTGGGTAGCCAAAGTTGATGATAAAGATAAAGTAAAGTTTTCTTCAAGCAAGTTAAAGGAAGCAGTCACCCAATGGTGGGACGAGGTAGTATCTACCATAGGTGTTGGTATGCTGGAAACTATGACGTGGGAGCAATTGAAGACTCGCTTCAATCGAAGGTTTTGTCCCACTGTGTCACTTCAAAAACTGAGAATGGAATTTGTAAAGCTATAACAAGGGTCTCGTAGTGTCAGCGATTAAGTTCGGAAAAATTCAATACGAAGTCTCAATTTGCCCAGAGTTTGATAGCTGACAAAAAACATAGTATTGAGTATTTTTGCGGAGGGGCTTCACCATGAAATCTGGGAGATTGTGAAGAACCGACGGATTGATACTTAAGACGAGGCGGTGAAATTTGCTTTGTCGTTCGAATTTGAGGTGTCTCGTGCTGAACCTCAAGCGTCATCGCCCAAGAAGTTCAAGCCTGATTATTCTCATACTTCCAACCATCAGTGTTCTTCCTTCTACATGAAGAAGCCTAATATAGGTTCAATTTCTCATCCTCAATCTCAGGCTTCCCTGAAGTTTAAGATTCAAGCTTCTTCAGACTCTCAGACTCAATCCCAGTACCGGTCTACACATTCTGAAGTAAAGAAGCATTGTAACGCATGTGGTCATGTGCATCAGGGGCCATGTAATGTGGCCAACCTCATCTGCCATTGTTGTGGGGAGTCGGGACATGTTTGTCCCAAATGTCCCCGGAGGTATTAATTGCCTCAGATGCGGTCGGACAGGGCATTTGAGCAAGTTGTGCCCTATGCAAGCGCCAGAAGAAAGCAAGGCCTCGGTGAATAAACCTGAACATTTGGGCGCTCCCTCCTAATCAAAGAGGGACGAATTCTCTAGAGCTCGAGGTCATGCGTTCCAGATGACCGCAAATGAAGCCAGAGAAACCCCAAATGTCGTTATGTGTACTTTTCCTTTTAAATTCAGTACATGCTAAAGTGCTATTTGATTCGGGTGCAAGCTTGTCATTCATATCTAAGTCTTTTGTGCATAAATTATCTATTGCACCTGTTTTACTATCGTTTTCTATTGACATGGAGATTACTGATGGTCAGTCTATGACTATAGAAATTGTTTATAACAATTGTCAGCTTACTTTAGATTTCCGTAATTTCGCTATTGATCTAATCCCTATGGAGATGAAAGAGTTTGGTATTAGTAGGGATGGATTGGTTGGGAACTCATGATGCAGTAATTTAGTGTAATAAGTAAGCTGTTCAACTAAAATCGTCGAGTCGTGATAAAGTGTTCATTTATGGTGAGAAGCGAAAAGGTCATATGACGATCATGTCTGTTGCTAAGGCTCATCGATGTCTCAATAAGGGATCTACGAGTTAGCTCACTTATGTGGTCTATGTACAAGTTGAAAAGCCAGAAGTATCAGAAGTTCCCGTGGTATGAGAATATGTTGATGTGTTCCCTGACGACTTGCCAGGATTACCCCTTATCGGCAAGTTGAGTTCAGGATTGATTTAGTACCGGGAGCAGCACTTGTTGCACGAGCTCCATATCATCTCACCCTTTTGATTTGAAAGAGATGATGGCTCAGTTGCAAGAAGTATCGGATAAGGGATTCATTAGACTGAGTTCTTTGCCTTGGGGTGCTTCGATTCTGTTTGTTAAGAAGAAGGATGACACCTTGCAAATGTTATAGACTACCGTGAACTGAACAAGGTGACGACGGTCCGAATAAATATCCCTTGCCCCGAATAGATGATCTATTTGATCAGTTGCAAGGTGATTCTTACTTCTCAAAGATCGATCTACGATCTGGATATCATGAATTAAAAGTTCGTGAGGAAGACGTACCAAAGACTGCATTCCGTGCTCGTTATGGCCATTATGAGTTTTTGGTAATGCCTTTTGGACTCACGAATGCCCCAACTTCTTTCATGGATTTAATGAAACAAGTGTGCCGACCTATGTTGGAAAAATCGATTATTGTATTCATCGATGATATTCTAATCTATTCCAGGATGAAATTTGATCATGCAACACATCTCCGTGAAACGTTGGAGATTCTTCGCAAAGAGAAGGTTTATGCTAAATTCTCTAAATGCGAGTTATGGTTACGAAAGGTACAAATCTCAAACTAAAAGCTATCAACCTAAAGTGTGTGTATGTGATATATATATATATATATATATATATATATATATATATATATATATATATATACACACACACACACACATCAATGCATAACCCTACACAAGTGCTATAATAAGTATCAGATCTCCCAAATACAGTAAGTTTACTAAATGTTGGATTTGAATCTTGATAGGTTCAATTCTTGGGTAATGTTATCTCTGAGGAGGGTGTGTCTGTTGATCCTTCTAAAGTGGAGGATATTCGCTCATGGCAGCCACCTTCTAAAGCAGTTAAAGTGAGGAGTTTTCTGGGATTGGTCGGATATTATCGGTGTTTTATACGTGATTTTTATAAGTTCGCGGTCCCACTCACTTCTCTCACTCGAAAGAACGTGGTTTTTTCTTTGAAAGATGAGCAGGAGAAAGGCTTTCAAGAATTGAAATTTCGGTTGACCAGTGCCCCGGTGTTAGCCTTACCCGAAATCACTGATGACTTTATCGTCTATAGTACGCTGCGGGTATGGGGCTCGGTTGTGTTTTGATGCAAAGGGGTAAAGTAATCGCTTATGTCTCGCGACAACTTAAGGATTACGAGAAGAAGTATCCTGCCCATGGTCTTGAATTAGCAGCCGTTGTCTTTGCAATGAAATTGTGGAGGCATTACCTATACGACATAAAATGCAAACCGATCACTGATCATAATAGTTTGAAATGTATATTTAACCGAATGAATATGAATATGAGGCAAAGACGTCCTTTAGAGTTGGTCAAGGACTATGATTGTGAGATCGGGTATCATCCGGGCAAAGCTAATGTTGTGGCCGATGGGCTTAGTCGAAAAATATATCAAGATCGTAAGTTGAACTTATATTTCATTCTTGCTTATGTTTCGGAGGAACTGTCTATTCTCAGAGATATCCATTGGTGGCAACAGAAAATTCTTCGAGAATCCACACTCAAATCTGAGCATTTTGTTGGTCAAGTTCATCTACATTATGATAATTCTCAAGGGTTGAAAGTGTTTAAAGCTCGTATATGGGTTCCTAAGCTTGGTGGCTTCCGTGATGTGATATTATAGGAAGCTCACCCCAAGTATTTTATCACCCTGGGGTTACTAAGATGTATCGAGACTTAAAAGCCATGTATTGGTGGCCTGGGATGAAACATGATGTAGGGGCTTATGTTGAGAAGTGTTTGGTATCTCTATAAGTTAAAGCCGAACACTAGAAGCTATACGGTAGTATGCAACCATTACCGATTCCCGAATAGAAGTGGTATCGTATTACCATGGATTTCGTGACCAAGTTGTGGGTTATTTCGACATAACACAATAGCATCTTGGTTGTTGTTGACCGTCTCACCAAATTGGCTCATTTCATACTAATTCTTGAGAATTACTCCATGGAGCAACTGCCACAACTCTACATAAACGAGATTGTCTCTTTGCATGGTTTTCCTAAATCTATTATATCAAATCAGGATTCTCGTTTTACTTTCCACTTCTAGGCTAGTTTTCAACATGCCTTGGGTACCAAGGTAAAGCTTAGCACTGCTTATCATCCTCAAACTGGCGGTCAAAGCGAACGTACTATTCAGACTCTTGAGGATCTCTTTCGGGCTTGTATCATTGACTTCGTTGGCAGTTGGGATACCCATTTGCCGTTGGTGGAATTCACTTATAATAACAATTATCATTCCTCTTTAGGAATGCCACCCTTCGAAGCTTTGCGTGGGTGGCGATGCCTGACCCCTACTTGTTGGCATGTGGTTGGCAAAAATTTGTTGACTGGACCTGAAATCTTGCAACTAACTCATGATAAGATTCAAATGGTCCGGGAATATTCAAAGGCAACCCAAGATCAGCAGAAGGCTTATGGTGATAAGAAGCATAGGCTAGTTGATTTCAAGATAGACGATAAGGTAATGTTGAAAGACTCACCTTGGAAGGGAGCATTACGGTTTGGTAGGCGCGGTAAGCTTAAGCCGTGATTTATTGGACCCTTTAAGATCATCGAGAAGGTTGGTGAACAGGACTATCGACTTGACCTCCCCAACGATCTAGCTGGCATTCACAATGTCTTTCACGTGGGCTATCTGAGGAGATGTCTTACAGAGCCTATTCGGATGTGCCAATGCATGAAAAGCTGAGATATATTGAAGAGTCCGAAGCTACGGTAAATACGAAAGTGGTGAAGTTGAGGAACAAAGAAATTGAATTAGTGCTGGTCAAATGGAAGCATCATTGTCGTGTTCACCTTACATGGGATAATAAGACTAAGATGATGGCTAAATATCCCAACTTATTCACCCAGACGTGATTCCGTGGGTGGAATCTTTTCAAAGGGGGAGGAGTTGTAACATCCTTAAATTTCAAATACCAATTATAATTAATTAAAGTGTTAAATGGATTTTATTTAGTTGTGTAATTAAGATTAGAATTTAAATTTTAGCCACAAGCTTGACCAACTAGTTCTCCATGCTTTGAAACTTGTATATTGGAAATCCATATGATTAAGTACAAGATTGTAAGATAAATGTACAAGTGGTTTAAGCATGGGAGGGAATAGAAATGAAATGAATAAAACAAACTCGGTGGCTAATATAGAAAGAATGGAATTGAAGGGGGTTAGTTGCAAGAAATTGGCCAATTGAGGGCTGTGAAATCCCCCAATCGATGCCATCGTTCTCATTTTCCTTCCTTGAAAACTTTATGCACTTATATTTGGGAGAAAAAAAACCTAAGGCTGGAGTGACGTTCTTGCATGATTGGCTATGGAAAATTCCAGGATATTGAGCAAACAAAATGTAGGAGAGTTGAGGTATGTATATGTGTGTGTGTGTGTGTGTGTGTGTGTGTGTATATATATATATATATATACATATTGATTGACTATTCAAAGTGTGTGGGTCTCTCCTTTTCTTCTTCCTCATTTGTAGCATCAAATGAACAAGAGAGATGATATGTAAGTTGAGGAAAATCATGGTTCAATGAAGTTACAGGTATATAAACAAAATTCTTATGAAACTTTAAAGTTATGAACTTAAGAAAGCAAGAAATTGTAATATTGAGTTTGGTTTCCAATAGTGTAAATTCAAGGAAAATGAATATGAAAGAGATGGAATTCTTGTTGTGAAAAGGGTTGACATATGTTTGCACATGTTTATAATAGTTAACTTATGCATAAAAGCAAGTTATTTATGTTTGGGCCTGATGGGAGTGTGTTTGAAATGGAAAAGCTTCGAGCAGGGGAAGAAAAATCAAAGTTGGAAGTGCAGACCTGCAAGCGACTCGGCGACTCGACCCTGATGACTCGTCGAGTCGATGCTACTGGAATGATAAAGATTGCTCCGATTTATTGGACTCGGCGAGTCGCTCATATGACTCAACGAGTGGAGCCTCTGTTCATTTAAAAACTCATATATTAAGCCTGGTAGGGTTAATATAAGTTTATCTAATCAATATACACTTATCTAACTTATAAATTTACTTCAATTCTTACCTAAAGGTGTATAAAAACTATCAAAATGCATAGCATATTGTTAGAATCCGATAACTCAAATCGGAAACACTTAAACACCTCAATTGTCATCCAAACCTTATGATATGCTACAATAAGCTTATAAATACCTTGAATATCATTGTTTAATAGGTTCGGACTCTAAAGGAGTGTCGGTTGCCTGTTTGGGGCGCTATGAGCAAAAATCAAGCTCTAGGAGGCCTTTTTGGCGATTTACTACATAAAGGATACTTTAAGCCTATTTTGTGTGGAGTTCTAGCATTGATATGTGTGTTGCATACATATTTATATGTTTACTTTTAATTACGACATTGTGCATATATCTTGGGCGTTATCCTCTCATATGATGCATTTCACTCGCTAGCAATTTATTACATAATCTTGGCCTATATCCATCAAGCCTTATTTGATACCACCAGTTATACACATTGACATTCATACTATGCTTTGATGATTCCTTTCATACTTAACATGCTTATATTTTATTAAAGCCGTTGTTGAGCTATGCTCATTCATTTGGCCTCACTGGGCGTCCAGATTACTATTTATATTTAAACGCCTTACTGCATGTTTGTGCGTATACATTCCTACTTCCGGAAGCTTACGGAGTAGGTGGCCAGACTTCGGGCACCGGTTGGAGTTGTCTAGACTCAGTTCTAATCCTGGCTGGCAACGTGCAGGTTTTTGAGTCTCTCTCGTGACCTATGCAATAATTGGTTCTATTCCCACAACATTTTATTAAGATATTGCACATATCTTTTATTATAACCCTTTTTTAAGTGTTGCATGTTTTATGTTTTGCACGCCGTATCAATCTGGTAACTCACATAGCAAATTTTATTTGTTAACCCCGCACCTTTTGGTGTTAGTAAGGGCAAAGAGATTGTCGGTTCTGGTGCTAAGGTTTAGTTGGACAAACCTTAAAGTCGTGACTTTTGGTAAAGCTAAATGCTAAAGTCTTGCAAAATTTTTGGGGTAGTTTGTCTACTGACTCGTTCAGATGTGTATATATATATATACCTGTTGTCTTTTGTCGAGGATATTTGTTATAATTACTTTTGAAGTATCTTGTAAAATTACTTAATGCTTTAAAGTATATAGCTTCCAACTAAACAGGGAAATGGACTCCGTGAGCACAAGTAATGCTGGATTTTCTTTTCAATCATGTTAATCATGTTTAATCCAGTGTAATTCCATTAATTATTATATTATGTTGAAATGGGTGTTTCACATCACACCCATGAAATTTTTTATGTTTTGTAAGGAAAATCCTTATGATTTTGTTAACATCTTGATTTTATAATAATCACTATTAATTAGATGAATGATGCTAACCTGATTTGGTGCCGGTTGTTACATTTGTACTGCTTAAAATTTAATTTAATAGTTTAATTTTTTACATTCTTCTTTAATTGATAATTTTTTTGCAATGTGTTTTCAATTTTCCTATAAATAATTGTTTGTTTGAGGGGGAGTGTGGTACTAATTTGTTGGTATTTATTGCAGGGGGTAAGTTAGTCTACATGATTTTGGAGGGAAATCAAAATTTTTAGGTTAAAGTCGTACAAATGAATGATAATTTACTGAGATTACTTAAATGACTAATCTAGTCTTTTTTTACCCGGATGATACGTATACTAAGAATTCGTTGTTGAGATGATACATTTTGTGACCGTTTACCGTTCTATTTGTAAAACTTTTATCTTTTTATTATTTCAAAATGCGATGAGGATGCATAATCTTAGGTGGATTTTTTAAATCACTTATTCTTCTATTATATACCATATCCACGTCAACCCGGTAATCGGATAGATGTACCATATCGACTAAATCTTTGAGTAAAGAAAAAACTAGATTAGTCATTTCGACAATTTTAGTAAAGTAACATACATTTATACGGTTTTCACCCAAATTTTTATTTCTTCAGTCCTATATTGTAGGTCCCGAAAGGTTCCCAAAGTATATAGTTATAAGCTGTAGAGGGGGGGTGAATACAGCACTTTAAAAACTACACACTCTTTTTCTCAATGTTTGTATGTATTATCAACAATTGTTAATTACAAACAAGCTTGAATGCGGAATGGTTCAAGCTGAGATGACAGATACAACAGTATGTTTACTAGTCTAAGACAGACTCGAACTAGTATACACTGAATACACTCACTAAGATGCACTCAATGTGTTTACAAGACTTTTAAGGAACAGCTTAGGTAAAACAGCTTAGACACACAGATGCTGGTTTACAGAAGATTTGCATGCATGAATATCACACTTGCACGTTCACTCTTGGTTTAAGCACTTAGCTTTCTTCACACTTCTTTCTGACCTTGGAAGCTTCCTTTTATACTCACTTAGAGGATCTAAGAGAAACATCTTCATTGGACGGAATGAAAAAGGAGAAGTCTTGTTTGAAAAGACAATATAACTTTTCTGCACTTTTCTGAAAAGCAGACGTGCAGAACTTTTGTCTTTTTACTTTGTCTACTGTTGCATTGCCTTTAACTAATTTAGGAATGTCAACTTTGCGTCTTTCTTCCTTGTAAAGGCCTATTTTGATATAAGAAAAAGGTCTGTCACCCTTTTTCAAATAACCTTTTGTCTTCATGTAACAGAACAGCTTAGGCAGGCTGAGCGGTTCTGCTTTCTACTTTGTCTTCGACTTGTAAACTGATCTTGTAGTCAAAAACAATACATGATGACTTGGAAACAAATTCCATAAAGTGTTTAGCCTGTTCACAAAGAACAGGTTCTGTTCACAAAGAACAGAACACTTTAAAAATGCCCAAGCTGCTCAACAGTGTAGAGCAGCGTAGACAGTTTATGTCCAGCCTGATCAGCAGACTGAGCAGCGTAGACAGTTTATGTCCAGCCTGATCAGCAGACTGAGCAGCTTGGACAAACTGTCTTGGTTGCAACACATGCAACATATAGAACAGCTTTAGACTGATATTGCAAATCATTTTCAGGTTTCAATAAGGCATATAACAGGCCTTAAATTCAACCTTCAAATGTATCAACAGGTTTGATTATAAAATCTCCCCCTCAGATGTAGAACAGGTTTGACTGAGGCCTTTTTGTGCCTAACCATCTCCCCCTATTTGCAATAACCAGTCCAAGCTGGTCTTGTCAAAAATCACTATATATTTTTACAGTACATTTGCTGAAATAAAATTACAACATTACAGTAAAGTAAAAGATCAGTTTATATATACACTGATTCTTGACTATACTAGAACAACATATGTTCTTACAAAAGTACAACTAATGTGCTAATGTATTTTACAACTAATGTAAAAGCAGAAATTACAACTTATGTAATAATGTACAACTAATGTACAGAATGTACAACTAATGTACAGAATGTACAACTAATGTACAGAATGTACAACTAATGTACAAAATGTTTGGACTGTTTGATTTGGGAGCAAATAATGGCAAGCCTGTCCAACTGATGGACAGCTTCCATTCTTCACCTACCCAGATGGCAGGTGGACTTCATTCGACAGGAGGTGGCATCCCTTCTTTGAATCTTTTTACAAGTTCTTCCCTTGTTTCTTCGTGTTCTTCAATTTCAGCTGTAAGAAACATAAAGTTAGAACTTTGAAGTTCACCTCTGTCATAAAAACCTTTCAGCTCTTCCCAGATAGCTGCTCTCCATAGGCTGGACTGACTAAAGGAGGTGGCAATTCTGAAGGCTGCAAGCTGCTTAAGACCAACTTTGTGTAGGTCTGAAGCTCTTTGAAAACATTTCTTCTGAGATAGGGGATCTACAAAAAATGCCCCTAACTCAGGCTCTTCAATCACTTTGCCATCTTCAAATTCAACTTCTTCAGGCAGGCTGTGGTCAACTCCTTTAATTTCCACAGCATAATCTCCTTGTTCAATCATCATAAGGAGTTCTTCCAGCTCTGTATCCCTCTTTGTTCTCCTGGCCTTTATCTTTGGATGTGTCACAGAGACACCTTCACTTATTTCTTTTGGAATCAGGCCCAGCTCCTTTACTCTTTCCATCAGCTTCTTGATGTATGCCCTGATAGTCTTAGCCGTTTCTGACTTAGACTGGCTCAGGGCAACTGCCAGTTCCACCCATTCCCTGTAACCCATTTGTGCAACATCAGTGTGATCATATGATTCCATTTCAGGGCCTGTTGCACCCATCCTGGTGATCTGAAGTTTCCATTGTGTGCCTTTTCTTGCAATGGGAACAGCTTTGACAATTGCTTCCTTGGCAAGCCTTCTGGTAGCAACATCATGAATTTTCTTTCTAGCCAAGTTGTCAAAGTGGAATTTGGCTCTGGCAGAAGGTACTGTTGATTTGGTCACAGAGACCTGAGTACCTTTCTCTACTTCCTTCTCTTTTTCTCCTGCTGATTTCCTGGCAGCTTCCATTATTTTCTTTTGCACCTCCAAGGTAGACATTTTAACTTTCTTTGCTTCTTGGAGGGCAAAAGACTTAGCAGCTTTGGCAGATTCTTCTTCTTTTCTTAATTCCTTCAGAGCTTGAAGCTGTTCATCCCTAAACTCAAAGTATTTGTGCATAGGGAGGCCCATCTCTTTGGCTCTGGCTTTGTGAAACTGTATATCTGCCTGTTTCTGCTCAATAGGATCCTCAGCTGCCTTTTCTTTGCCTTTAGCTGCTGCTTTAGTGACAGCAGCTTCAGGAGTTTCTTCTTCTTCTTCTTCTTCTTCTGTTAGGATAAGGTGCCTCCTTTTGCTGCTAGGCCTGTCCTCAGGAATGACTTCCTCCCCCTTAGACTGAGCAGGGTTTGGAGAGACAGCCTGAGTAGGCATAGCAGCTTGAGAAACACTTTCAGCTGCACCTGTTTCTGCTGGTTGATCAGGAGAAGGAATCTTCTCCCCCTTAGACTTAGTCTTCGAGGCAGATGATTTCTCCCCCTTTGAAGGAGATGAGGCAGCGACTTCAACCCCTGGTCTGCCTGAAGACACAAAGTCAGCAGGCTTGCCAGCAGGTTTGGAAGGTTTAGGACCAACAAGGCTGTTCACTAAGTAAGCCAAGTTATCCTTCACCTCACCAAGTTGGGAAAGACAGTTTTGAAGAGAAGAAGCTTGAGAATCAGCAAAAGTGGTCAGCTTAACAATGTTGTCTCTATCAGAAGCTGTGAACAACAAACTTTGGAGCTGTGCAAGATGAAGTTCAAGAGAATCTTGCACATCAGCAAGGTTTGATGACACAGAATTTGATAGAGAGCCCATAAGAGTGTTCAGGCTGGCCAATGTTGAAGGAAGGGTAGTATTGCAAGAAGTGAGAAGAGAGGACAGCTGTTGAGAAATGGCTGTCATAGAGGACACGGAGTCCTGTTGTAAGGAGAGGATAGAGGAGAAAGAGTTTGATACATTTTGCAGCTGTGCAGTGAGTGCAAGCAGCTGTGGAGAGTTGTCAGTTTGGGGAGTAACTGGGAAGGATTCTTTAAACGTATCAAAGAATCCTTTGAGCTGCTCAGACACAGAGTCTGAGATGATGGATGGTAGGGAGTGCATGGTATTTTCCAAAGAACCAACTTTGTTGGTCAGCAATGAAAGCTGATCCTTCAAAGGCAGGTCTTTGGGAGATGGAGGTGTATGGGTAGACTGTTTGGAGTGAGTGGATGGAGAAGATGATGATGAGGCTGGTGTTTGAGGATGAGATGGAGAAGGAAGGGAAACTTTGGACAGTAGTTCCATAGCCTGGGCAAAAGTAAGATGGCCCAGGTTAGAGGGATCAAGGGGATGATGTTTGGGGCCTTTCAGATGCTGCTTGTGTTGCAACACCCTCATGAAGACAAGTGGTGGTTCCCTCTGCAGTGCCTTGGTCTAAAGGCACCTCATCATTGGGAGATGGGATATGCATTTCAACATCAGCCTTTGTTGAAAAAAAACTTTTGAACAGTTGATAGCAATACAACAGGCCTGGGATGAAACAAAAACAGTTTAACCTTTTTATTCGTTCCAAGCCTGCTCTGATGGTTCAGTCTTCAACCTGTCACTTCTTCACACTGAAACCTGTTCACTTATTTGAACCCAACCTGTTCTCACAAAGAGAGAGGCAGGCTGAAGGCACAGTTGAAGGGGGCTGAGAGAACAGCTTGAAGACTGAGAACCTTGAGACTCTGATCATCACAGGTTTGACATCCGCGTATTAGACGAGCAGTTAATACCTTTCTTCAAATAGTTCTTAACTTATGTTTTATTTAAACTTAATTACTGCTGATAATGCTTGTTACGTGTGTCGTGATTAAAAGGTCAAGTGTCTGACACTGTTTTGACAATGGACAACCGTTTCCGTTTTCCGTCACCTCCACCTATTCCAATCAAACCGCACCCAAAACCTTTTCTCTCTCATCACACAGAAACATCACACTCCTATACCTACCATAACATACTGTTTCATCTTGTCTTCGTTCATTCTTCCCACGACATCCTCTCCGACCCCGCCCTCGACCCTTTTTCTAAGTGTTTTTTTTTTTTGTTTCCCAAACCTTCAAAATTTCCACCAAATGGTCACCGAACCTCGATCCCTTGCTACACAGCTTCGTGGTTGAGGATGTTTGTTAAACATTCTATCTGTCACCGACGTGCTGGACGCTCTAAGCCCACCACCAACTACATTGCAAAAACCTCCCTATCTCCAAAAACATATGTGGGGAAGGTTACGAGACCTGAATGGTGGAATTTTCACTAGCAAGTATCATCCGTTGACACTATCATGAACTGACTGCATATCCTGGTGTCCTGTACCAGGAGCTGGTAGACGAGTTCTGGATACCTGCGCCACAATCCAACACTCAGGTTATCAAGGACTATCTCAATTGGGACTCAAACCATTAGATTACAGTCGACTTCTGAGGGACGGTTCTTCATTTCCAGTTTGCTGAGAAACATTGATTCTACCCTCCCGCTCGAACATGAGCAAATGGGGCAACTCTGCTACGCTTCTGTGGTGTGGCATAAACCCAAGGTTGGGAAGCTACTCTGTACAGGAAGGAGCTGTCACCCACTTACAGCCTTCTTATTTGCCTCGCTGGTCATGTCATTCAGCCGCAAGGTTGGGGGGGTTGTGGGGATTCCTTTGACAACTTAGTGAGATGTTGAAGTGCCTATAGTCCTTCAGCTGGTGTATGGGACTACACTTTGACATGGCCAAATGGGCGATCTTCTGCACATGAGCAACCTGGTGCAGGCATCACAAGACCAACTGCATGTCCGATATCCCCGGTTCCTGAGTCTCCTTCCTTCTGCCATGTCTTTGGTGAAGCATCTGTATCATTCTCAACTCTAATTTAAACTGCTGCTTCACTGCTCATAGGGAATAGATTTTTCATACTCCGGTCTGGCAAATGAGCCTCCTCTATCAAAACAAAACAACCTATGAGGAGGCGTTGGGTTAGTGGTAAGGACCCTCTGCCCTGTGAGGGTGGGATCCAGTCACTGCTGCTCCCACTGGAAAATCCAAGCCAGGTCCAAGCTGTAAGGGTGAAAAGGACCATGGCAGAAGCTGAACTCTGGCTCAATGGGCCTTGCTTAAAAAGAAAGGCCAAAAGCAAAACAGCTACAGGGAGCGTGGGGCTGAGTTATGCTCCCTAGCCTCTGTGGCTGAGGAAAGCGAGGATTCCTCACCTGGCTCATCTGTTGAGACCTGATGACTTGGTGGCTGTTGCCTCTGTGGCACAGAGGACTCTGGAACAGTCCAGCCCCATGTTCCTGAGCCAACAGTCTCACATCCAGTCCAAACAGAGTTCCTCGTACTCCTCTCCACAATCACCCCACATCATCCATCCATTACCAAAGAAAATCAATAGCCAAAAGGTAAACCAGCCAGAAACACACCTCCTCTGTTCCCTCTCAACAGGAACCAGTTGTAAAATTAGAGATACCACACTCAAACTATCCTCAGCCTGCCACAGGCGGCGGGATATTAAAGAGCAGGAGTCCTCTCCACTCCATACTGTGTCCACACGTCCCCCACTCTATCTCCCTACACCCTGAGGTCTGCACGAGGTGCCCACGCTGCTGATACTAGACCAATCAGCCCTCAGCCTCAGACTTTCTGTTCCCCATGATTCAGACGTTCAACACCAACACAGCTGCTGATGGCCAACACAACCCAAGCTGATGACCTCCAGCGGATCACTCTCCTCCCTCTGGTTGAGGCTGCTCCCTCAATGCAATTCCATCATGCCATAGGTTCATCACCAACTTCNAATCGCAGGTCTCAGCCTCAAACTTCTGTTTTCCCATGATTCAGCTTTCAACACCAAACATGCTGACGGGACAACAACACAAGCTGATGAACTCAGGATCATACCATCCCTCTGGTGAGGCTGATCCCTCCAATGCAAATTCCATCAGCAGGTTTTTCACCACTGCTGAGTTGAAAGCTATATCCCATCTCCCCATGATGAGGTCCTGTTATGACCCAGGCACTGCAGAGGGAACACACCATGGCTTCATGAGGTGCTGAACACAGCAGATCTGAGAGGCCCCAAACATCATCTTCCTTCTCTTAATGATTGGCAGCTACCAGCCGCTGCTTGAGGACACCTGATCCCCTAACAACCTGGGCCCTTCTTTTCCCAGGCTATGGAACTATTGTCCAAAGTTTCTCTTCCTTTCTCCATACACATCCCATACACCAGCTCTTCCATCATCATCTCGCCCTCTACCCACTCCAACAATCCACCATACACACACATCTTCCCAAAGACCTGCCTTTGAAGATTCACTTTCATTGTTGACCAACCAAAGTGGTTCTTTGGAACTACCATGCACTCTACCATCTCAAATCCTCAGACATCTGATGTTGAGCAGATCAAAGGATTCTTTGATACTTTTTAAAGAATCCTTCCCCGTTACTCCACACCACTGACCACTCCCAAGCGTGCCTCACTCACATTCCCCCCGCACCCCAGCCGCAAAATGTACCAACTCTCTTTCCTTCTATCCTCTCTCACAACAGGAACTGGTGTCCTTACTATGACAGCCCTATTGTTCTCAACAGCTGTCCTCTCTCCTCACTTCCTGTAATCACTATCATTCCTTCCACATTGCCAGCCTGAACACTCATTATAGGTTCTCTATCAAATTCTGTTGTCATCAACTTGCTGATGTGCAAGATTCTCTTGGAACTCACGTGCAAAGCTCCAAGTTTGTTGTTCACACTTCTGAGAGACAGACAACATTGTTAAGCTGACCACTTTGCTGATTCCGCATGCTTCTTCTCTTCAAAACTGTCTTTCCAGCTGTTGAGGTGAAGGACAAATCTGGGCTTACATTATGTGAACAGCCTTGTTGGTCCCCTAAACCTCCAAACCTGCTGTCAAGCTGGCTGAAAACTTTGTGTCATTCAGGCAGACCGGGTTGAAGTGTCGCTGCTCACATCTCCGTCAAGGGGGAGAATCATCTAGGCCTCGAAGACTAAGGTCCTAAGGGGGAGAGATTCCTCTCTAAGGAGATACCAGAGTGTCTGCAACCCAATATGATCAACCAGCAGAAACAGGTGCAGCTGAAGGTGCTTCCCAAGCTTGCTATGCCTATCAGCTGCTCTCACAAACCATGCTCAGTCTAAGGGGGCAAGCGAAGTCATTCCTGATGTGGCTCAAATGGTTTACAGGGAATGGTGGAACTGGCAGTTTGCCCTGAGCCAGTCGAAGTCAGAACGGCTCTAAGACATATCACGGGCAAAATAAAGATGGAGGGCGAGCAGAGAGCTGAGTGAGTTGGGTCGATCCCTAAGAAAGTCAAAGAGGTGTCTCTGTGACATCCCCTAAAATCAAGGGCCAGAAGGAAAAGGAGATTCAGAGCTGGAAGAACTCCTTATGATGATTGAACAAGGAGATTATGCTGTGGAAATTAAAGGAGTTGACCAAAGCCTGCTGAAGGAGTTGAATTTGAAGAGGGCAAAGTGAGTTGAAGAGCCTGAGTGAGGGGCATTTTTTGTGGATCCCTTATCTCAGAGAAATGGTTTCAAAGAGCTTCTGACCTACACAAAGTTGGTCTTAAGCAGCTTGCAGCCTTCAGAATTGCCACCGTCCTTCAGTCAGTGTCCAGCCAATGGAGAGCAGCTGTCTGGGAAGAGCTGAAAGGATTTTATGACAGAGGTGAGCTCCAAAGTTCTAACTTTATGTTTCTTACAGCTGAACTTGAAGAACATGAAGAAACAAGGGAAGAACTTGTAAAAAGATTCAAAGAAGGGATGCCACCCCCTGTCGAATGAAGTCCACCTGCCATCTGGGGGTAGGTGAAGAATGGAAGCTGTCCATTAGTTGGACAGGCTTGCCATTATCTGCTCCCGTCTCAAACAGTCCAAATCTTGTACATTAGTTGTACATTCTGTACATTAGTTGTACACAATTACATTAGTTGTAATTTTTTTATTTTTTACATTAGTTGTAAAATACATTAGCACATTAGTTGTATTTTTGTAAGAACATATGTTGTTCAAATATAGTCAAGAATCAGTGTATATATAAACTGATCTTTTACTTTACTATAATGTTGTAATTTTATTTCAGCAAATGTACTGTAAAAATATATAGTGATTTTTGACAGGACCAGCTTGATCTGGTTATTGCAAATAGGGGGAGATTGTTAGGCACAAAAAGGCCTCAGTCAAACCTGCTCTACATCTGAGGGGGAGATTTTATAATCAAACCTGTTGATGCATTTGAAGGTTGAATTTAAGGCCTGTTTTATGCCTTATTGAAACCTGAAAATGATTTGCAATATCAGTCTAAAGCTGTTCTGATCGTTGCATGTGTTGCAACCAAGACAGTTTGTCCAAGCTGCTCAGTCTGCTGATCAGGCTGGACATAAACTGTCTACGCTGCTCTACACTGTTGAGCAGCTTGGGCATTTTTAAGGTGTTCTGTTCTTTGTGAACAGAACCTGTTCTTTGTGAACAGGCTAAACACCTTATGGAATTAGTTTCCAAGTCATCATGTATTGTTTTTGACTACAAGATCAGTTTACAAGTCGAAGACAAAGTGGAAAGCAGAACCGCTCAGCCTGCCCAAGCTGTTCTGTCACATGAAGACAAACGGATATTTGAAAAAGGGTGACAGACCTTTTTCTTATATCAAAATAGGCCTTTACAAGGAAGAAAAACGCAAAGTTGACATTCCTAAAATGGTTAAAGGCAATGCAACAGTAGAAAGTAAAAAGACAAAAGATTTGCACGTCTGCTTTTCAGAAAAGTGCAGAAAAGCTCTATTGTCTTTTCAAACAAGACTTCTACTTTTTCGTTCTGTCCAATGAAGATGTTTCTCTTAGATCCTCTGTGTGAGTATAAAAGGAAGCTTCTAAGGTCAGAAAGAATGTGAAGAAAGCTAAGTGCTTAAACCAAGAGTGAACGTGCAAGTGTGATATTCATACAAGCATAGTCTTCTGTAAACAAGCTTCTGTGTGTCTAAGCTGTTTACTTAAGCTGTTCCTTAAAGTCTTGTAAAATACAGTGAGTGCATCTTAGTGAGTGTGTTCATTGTAATCTAGTGTGAGTGTGTCTTAGACTAGAAACCATACTGTTGTATTCTGTCATCTCAGCTTGAACAATTCCGCAGTCAAGCTTGTTTGTAATTAACATTTGTTGATAATACATACAAACATTGAGAAAAAGAGTGTGTAGTTTTTAAATACTGTATTCACCCCCCTCTACAGTTTATTACTATATACTTTGTGAACCTTTCGGGACCTACAGAGAGAGAGAGAGAGAGAGAGCAGGAAGTTTTAGTTTGGTGAATTGAGTAGGTGAAATGAACATATTAAGTTCTTTTTTTATTTATAGTTATCTAAAGTTTCAATCCTCACATTTTAACCACATAAGTTTTATTTGTTACTTTCCTTTAAATTCTTAATCTATATTTAATTTAATTATATCAATTTCATTACATAAATGAAATTACAATACAAATGATGTAATTACAATTACATTATTAAGTCAAATACATAAATAAAAAGTCAGGTTGTTACACAATTTCAAATCGATTGGATTGAAGTTTGCTTTTTTCTGATTGCCAATTGGTCATATTCATCTACTTTTGAATATCATTTTCTGCGTTGCTACTGATTGTTACTTCTAGTTTGGTTCTTCCCATCGATTTCTGGTTTAGTTCTACCTGTATGTTATTGTTTTTTGATTTTTTGTTTAGAGTTCCTCATATAAACATGGGTGATGTCATAAATCCTCCAAACAGTATATCACAACCTGCATGTTATTGTTTTTTGATTTTTTTGTTTAGAGTTCCTCATATAAACATGGGTGATGTCATAAATCCTCCAAACAGTATATCACAACCCTTTGTTATGACTGATACTCAATCCATAACTACTAATAGATTGGAGGGTTCAATTAATTATCTTTCATGGGCTTCCTCCGTTAAGATGTGGTTTAAAGGCCAAGGCCAGAGTGACCATTAACAAAACAAGTTACTGATATAGCTGAAACTAATCGAGCTAAATGGGAGCAGATTGATGCTCAACTTTGTAAATAGTTATGGCAATCCATTGATCCCTCTATCATACAGCTCTTTCGCCCATTTGAAACATGTTATGAATTATGGACTGAAGCGTCTGAGTGTTATACTAATGACATACAAAGATTGTACACTGTAGTCAACATTATCCAAAATCTGAAACAGGAGGAAAGCATGGAGTCATATCTTGGTCATGTTAGAGCACTTATGCAAGAAATTGAAGCTGTCATGCCTTTTGTTAACTCTTGTGTTGAACAGACTATACAACGAGAGAAATTCTTCATGGTGGCAGCTCTTACTGGTTTAAAATCAGAATATGAACCAACTAGACATCAGATTTTGACTAGCTCCACTACTCCCACTATGAAGGATAATTTTAGGAGGCTTCTTAACATGACAGGTACTACTGCTACTACCAATTCTACTTCCAATCCATCAACTCTTTCTGCAGGACCAAAGAGGGGAACAAACAACAAACGAACATATTGTGAGTTCTGTAAAAAACTCGGCCATGTGGAAGAAAAGTGTTTGAAGAAACACAAGAGACCTGCAGCTCCACCATCTCAAATAACTCAAGCATCAGTTCATGCATTTGGAGTGCATCCTATTCCTACTGAAACTACAACACAAGCTGTACACATGCCAACTACTGAGTACGAAGCTTTCCTTAAATATCAAGCTGCTCAACAGGCTGCTCCCACTACTACGCATTCGGGTAACCCATCTATCTTTGCCACTCAAGGCCACTTCCTGGGTCCATGGATTCTTGATTCTGGTGCTACTGATTTTTTTGAGGTAACAAAGACCTTTTTTCACTCTTACCTACTCAGACAATTTACCACCCATTATTGTTGCTGATGGAATTAAAAGTGCAGCGAATGGAATAGGAAAAACTCACCCTATCTCATCATTGTCTCTAGACTCTGTATTATTTGTTCCTAAGAGTCCTTTTAATCTTTAATAGTCAGTCGTGTTACTAAAACTCACACCTGTTCCATAACGTTTACCCCCGATTCTACGTTTTTACAGGACGGATGATTGGCGAAGGGCATGAGTCACAAGGCCACTACTACTTAGGCGGATCACGTTCTCCCACTGGTGCCAGTACCGTGTCACCACACTATCTCCATCATCTTTACGGCCATCCATCTCTTTCCAAGTTGAAGAAAATAGTACCGAGTTTGTCATCTTTGTATTCTTTACAATGTGAGTCATGCCAGTTAGGGAAACACACTCGCATTATTTATCCTAAACGAGCCAAAATAGAGCCGGTTCTCCTTTTCTCTTGTACACACCGACGTGTGGGGTCCTAGTCGAGTTTGTTCAACATTGGGTTTTCAATATTTTGTTACATTTATTGATGATTACTCTCGTACAAACGATCCTATTATGAGTTCAGTAAAAAAACTCGGCCATGTGGAAGAAAAGTGTTGGAAGAAACACGGTAGACTTGCAGTCTCAGATAACACAAGCATCAGTTCATGCATTTGGAGTGCTTCCTATTCCTACTGAAACTACAACACAAGTTGTACACATGTCAACTACTGAGTACGAGGCTTTCCTAAAATATCAAGCTGCTCAACAGGCTGCTCCCACTAGTACACATTCGGGTAACCCATCTATCTTTGCCACTCAAGGCCACTTCCTGGGTCCATGGATTGTTGATTCTGGTGCTACTGATTTTTTTTAGGTAACAAATACCTTTTTTCACTCTTACCTACTTACATAATTTACCACCCATCATTGTTGCTGATGGAAATAAAACTGCAGTGAATGGAATAGGAAAAACTCACTCTATCTCATCATTGTCTCTAGACTCTATATTATTTGTTCGTAAGAGTCCTTTTAATCTTTAATATGTCGGTCACATTACTAAAACTCACACCTGTTCCATAATGTTTACCCCCGATTCTATGTTTTTACAGACCCTGAGCACAGGACGGATGATTGGCGAAGGGCATGAGTCACATGGCCACTACTACTTAGGCGAATCACGTTCTCCCACTGCTGCCAGTACCGTGTCACCACACTGTCTCCATCATCTTTACGGACATCCATCTCTTTCCAAGTTGAAGAACATAGTACCGCGTTTGTCGTCTTTGTCTTCTTTACAATGTGAGTCATGTCAGTTAGGGAAACACACTCACATTGTTTTCCTAAACGAGCCAAAAATAGAGTCGATTCTCCTTTTTCTCTTGTACACACTGACGTGTGGGGTCATAGTCGAGTCTGTTCAACATTGGGTTTTCAATATTTTGTTACATTTATTGATGATTACTCTTGTACAACATGAAATGCAACATACTTTTCTCAATTTACCTAAATGACTAATTGATGTCTTAATGGTTATATACCAAAAATAAGAACTAATAGACAATTAGGCAAGTGTACCTATCGTTTAATAGCATATAAATGACAAGAACCGAGTTATTGATCTCGAGGACACAATGTAGAATGATGATAATAAACTCGTTGTCAATAATTAGCCTAAATGAAAATGATTTGATTTTTGAGAAAACGAAATACCAAATTTAGAAACTATTACTCAATTAAAAACTCTTTCACTAAATGCTACTTAAATATAAAATAATGCACTAAGATAAAACGATTGCAAATGTTTAAAATCAGAGAATAAAAGGTAATCATTCAAGTTTACTCCCCCCGCACATTAGATGACTAATAATTAAGCATAACATAGTTAAAGGTTAAGAAAATATAATCAAGTGTTACAAACTCCTCTTTCGACTTGCTTGCTTTTGAATTAAAAGATTAGATAGTCGGAAATCTCCTAATAAACTAACCGATTAATTATACAAAGAAAATATTCATACAAATCGATTTCTTGAAAGGTGAATCTACTTTCGCAAATACACATATAATGCTAGATTTTCATCCAAACAAAATATTCTCGTTGATAGAATCTAAAATACATGAAATAAATCATTTCACTATTTCTAGCTCAAGGCCAAACAAATCCATAGACAAATTCGTAAATAATGACTAACAAATTAATTTTAGCTTTCACTTTTAAACAACTCATTAATCACCAAATAAAACATGTAGTTTAAATATCCATCAAGAGACAAGTCTAACAAGGAATCGAAATGATAAACACCTAAAAACTTGCTAACAAATGTGCATCTAATGTTTGGGGGTTGACAAACCCGAATGATTACAAAGAAAACTACTCACTAGCCATAGAGAATAAACTAAAAACACAAATAGAAGAGAGGTTCATGCAAATAAACGATGGTTACAAAGAAAACTCCCCCAATGATTGTCACAATAACTCCACTTGCATCAACTTTCAGTCATTCACGTGCTCTTTACAGGAGAAAATTCGTAGCCTCCAACTCCAAACCCTAGCTATCAAGTGTCACTTCAATTTCAGAGAAAAAGATGCTTAAATAGCATCAGATCTGCACATGGTCGCGCTACGACAAAGGGTAGGGTCACGCCGCTACTGCCAATTGTACGATATAGTCAGATATTGCTGCTGAAAGTCGCGCCGCTAGGTGGTAAGTGGTCGCGCCGCGATCATGTTTCTGCTTCTAATTACTAGGATTCTGATCAAAGGACTGCACAAAATTTTCAGCTCTTTCCTTTCTATACACGTAGAGGAGGGGAAACTCTCCAAATTAGGAACAACGGCTTCAAACAACCTGAAAACACAAATATAGCGTAAATAGATGCGATATAAATGTGTTTTAGATATAAAAAAAAGAAAAACTAGGGGTAAAAATGACGCAAATATATATCCGAAAAGTGTTGCATGACTAATTAACCTTTTTATTTGACCGGATGATACTTGTACTCTAAATAACTTGTCGATATGGTACATGTAACCAGTAACTACGCTGATATGACAGTTTTTGCTGTTTCAAATGACAACGTGACACGTTTGTAATAACATGATGCTTACGTGGATTTACGTGGATTTTCATCTATATAAATAATTCAGAAAATCCACATAAACATATAGATACTTTTAATACTTCTAAAACACAAATATAATATCTTTACCGGTAGAATCAGTAATCGGTAATCAAAAGTACCATCTCAACAATAAATTTTAAGTACAAGTACCTATGGTATAAAAAATAACTAGATTAGTCGTTTGAGTAATTTCAGTAAAGTAACATACATTTGTACAACTTCAACCCATATTTTTAATGAAACACCGTTCTGAGTTATTTGCAATTTTCAAAGAATTCTGTGCTGAAATAAAAAGTCAATTTGGCGTAACTATTCGAACCTTGAGAAGCGACAATGCTCTTGAATATTTCTCTGCATCGTTTACAGAATTTATGCATTCTCACAGCATGTTACATGAGTCTTCATGTCCTAGAACCCCACAGCAGAATGTATTTGCCAAAAGAAAGAATCGTCATCTCATTGAAACAACTCGTACCTTACTGTTACATGCTAAACTACCATTCAACTTTTGGGTGGATGTGGTTATGACGGCTTGTTACTTGATTAACCGTATACCCTCATCTGTCTTACAAAAATCAGACTCCGTTCTCTGTTATGTTCCCGAACCAACCACCATATCACCTAACCCTACACCAAAATGGCTCGGTGTGTTTTGTTCACTGCCTGGATCCTGGTCGTGACAAGCTAGCTCCTAAAGCACTAAAGTGTGTATTTCTTGGCTATTCTCGACTACAAAAAGGCTATAAGTGTTACTCTCCTAGTCTTCACAAATATTACATGAGTGCTGATGTAACATTCTTTGATCCTTAAACTTTATTTCTCCAATCCTCAACACGACACATCTCGTGATCATCAGGACACAACATGTAACACCCTCCCCGATCCCGGAAATGCCACGTCATTACAATACACAGGTGGCAGCATCGCAATGCTCTATTAAACACATGTCACAGGATAAATAGAATTCACTGATAATTTAAAACTTTTACATAAACACTGTTAACATATAATCCACTAATCACATAAGCTGAACTGTACAGATCGCTACACGAAACTAGCCCAAAGCCTTCTAGATAATCCCTGCTCCCAGATCTACAAGCACAGCTACTGAACCCTTCACTGAAACCCTGAACACGGAAGACTCGAATACGTAAGCTCGGAAGCTCGTGAGTACTCGAGGGTTAGACTCTGCACAGTAAACACATAGCATGCGAACACGTAGCACATACACACAACACAAGCTCAATCTCTGTCTCTGGCAATCAGCAGTATAAAGCAGGTATGAACACTCAGCATGAGATCCGAAGCCCTGCACACAGTATCACTGAAGGGGACTCCTCCCCAGCTAACGACCGTGCGCACCGGTGGTTAGCCACAACCCTGTAGCACGGGCGCGAACCGGCTACAGGCCCTGCCGTGTATACACGCTCCAAGGACTGTTAGGGACAGTCAACCCACGCGATCTCACATCGCGAATCACCGTCCGTATGGAACTCATCACGGACCCCCGGACTGGATCTCATCTCATGCACAGATATAACACATATGTAAGAACAGAATCATACATGGCGCCCACGTCCCTGTCTCATACACAGTACACAATATACACATATACAAAGCTAACTGCACAATCATGACTTGGAAAACAGTCCCGCGGTTTAGAAAAGAACTCGGGTACTCACCTGATCGATCCACTAATCCCGAAATCTCTGACTCGGCTCGGCTCGCTGACCCGTCCCTGAAATCACACGGATCCCCAACCGTTAGCACAAACTCATTTCAAAAGATACACATAACAATCTATAATCCAACTCATAACCGACCCGAAAGCCTGATCAAAACCCGGCTCGAAAATCCCAAACGAAACCCGACTCCAAAACCCCCATAATTAATCCCAACCGAAACCCCGAAAAACCGATCAAAACCCGAATCACAATATATCCGACCCAAAACAAACCCAACGGAACCCCAGAAGCTTAATTCAAACCCAACTCAACAATCTCAAATAAAATCCAACGCAATTATCACAATTAAACTAAACCCGAAACACATTCCCGAACGGATAACCGATCCCCGAAACTCTTTTACGGGATCCCTATCGAGACCCAAAATCCCAAATAATTCAATTCAATAATATCTCGAAGGAACTCGACCAAATAACGACTCAAAACTCTTTTATAAAACTAAACCAAGATTCTCTAGCAGACTGATTTACGCGCCGCGCTTTTCCCATTTGCGCGCCGCGCTTTTGCCAGACAGCAGCATCTTTGCCCTTCGAACTCCATAGCCGAACCAGGGGTTTCTAAGCCCCAATACTCGATTTTTAAGCAGCAAAAACATACAAAACTCATACATAAACACTCCATATACTACAGAAATCAATTCCTCAACATATCACAACACAACTCAAGATTTTAGCCATTGAAATCCTTACCTCCAATTCTCCAAACTCTCAAGAACACCAAAGGAAGGAGATGATCAAAGCTTGGCACCCAAGAATTCTGCTTCTTCTTGCTGGAGTTTCTCACCAAAACACACACATAACACCTTTAACAATATCTTAAAATGGATAAGGGAAAAGAAGGGGAAGCTGCACATATACGTCTTTATCTTTATTCCGGTTCCGAACCCATTAACCCGGACCCGATATCACATTTTCACAATTAATACCCTTTTAACCCATTTAACTCCACGAACCCAAATATATAATTAATCCACTAAATTTATAACCCGGAGACACGTAACTCGCAACCCGACACGTATCAATCCACTACTCGGGATCTCATTGGTCCAACACAAATATAATTATCTAATTATCCACTAAAATAATTCCACGCAATTATCTCAAAAAATGGGATGTTACAAATCCTCCCCTCTTAAAAAGATTCCGTCCCCGGAATCTATCGCAAGCCCATTCGCAATTACACATCTCTAAATCAAATCCCCGAAAATGTTGACTCACAATTCTCGACATCATCAACAACTCTTGATAAATTCGCATTGGAACTCTGAATGGCACAATCATCACTAATACACGTCTCTATTTCAACTTTTAAAACAAGTCGACTCCCTCGAATCTTTAACTCAATTAGACAATCCACTAATAGCTCAATTAAATCCCCTTAATTCACATATCGGCAACCGATAGATCCTCTATTCACAGAATCTTCACGTGGCGTCACTTCATAAGCCACTCAATCCACATATGATCTCAATCCATCGACCTCCACTCTCTTTCATCCCATACTCGCATAGCTTTGTATAGATCATCCACTAACACAACACATAAAGACATCTCCCTCGAATCACTAACGCAAGCTTATACACATGATTAAACTCATAAAGGGATTAAATCCACTCTCAATAGATTAATCCACTATCACAACAGAACTCTCAACTCTTTTCACCACAACAGATAAACGCATCTCATAAAACGCAATATCATAGATATAGATGGTACACACAAGAATTTAAATCCACTATCAATATGATAATCCACTAGCACATCACAACAAATTCGCAATAAATACTCACATGGCTCACATAACTCAACAGGATTAATCCATTCAACATAGCACAATGCCCAATCCCAGAACTCTGATAACCCATCTTACCACAATACATCTCACTCTCACACACATACCCAGATATAACAATCCCATATAACCCATACACAACCCTTCCACATCTCTATCACTGAACCACATAATTACAGACATAACAGAACAGTCACACGCAACAGAACACATACACTTATCGCAGACATAACCCAATGACCCGCCCCACAATTGACACACACTCAAAGCAAGCTCAGAAAGACATACCCGAAACCATATCAGCATCATCTCGAGCTGCCTCTGTAGTCGCCTGAAATACCCGACCCCTCGCCCCAGTATCACGACGACCGGATGACGACGGCTCTGCTCCGGCCCCACTAGAACTCGCACCCTGCACCGCTGATCCCAACTCTGGACAGTCTCGCACCCTGTGCCCCGGCCTCCCACAACGGAAGCACAATGGCTCTGGAACTGTACACGTGGCGGCAGCATGCCCACGCTGGCCGCATCGATAACACCTAGGCACGCACGGCCCACTATGGTGACGGTTGCATCTCAAGCACTCTCGATCTCCAGCTGAACTGTCTCCCCTATCGCCCCCATCTCGAGGCCTCTGCCCTACGCTGCTCTGACTCTGCTCTGTATATCTCGAACTCCACCTCTGACTCTGACTATCTGATCGCTGGCTCCGCCCCGGTCCACTCAACCTCTGTTCCATGTCTCTGTCTCTATCTCGTCTATCTCTCGGACTCTGACCCGAACGTCGCTCCCTGGAATCGTCTCTAGAATGCCTCCGATCTCTCGAGGACCGCTCAGGAGTCCTCGCACGTCGACGCTGAGAAGATGGCTCCTCCCTCTGCTTGGCTATCTCCCGCTCCCTTATGCGGGCCATCTCCAATGCTCTGGCAAATGTAGGCATCTCGTGCATCCTAACGAACTCTCTGATGTCAGCTCGCAGTCCATCAACGAATGCATCAACCTTTCGTTGCTCGGTGGCGATGTGGTGAGTCGCAAACTGGGAGTACTCATTGAACCGGTCTACATACTGCTGCACCGTCATCTCTCCCTCCTGTAGATGTAGGAATCGCCGCTCCATCTCCCGCCTCTCGTCTCTAGGAATGTACTGTAGCTCGAACATGGCTCTAAACTGATCCCACGTCATCGCATACGCCGCGGAAGAAGTCATCGCTGACTCTATAGACTGCCACCACTGTGACGCCCCTCCCCTCAACAGATAGGTCGCATAACCGACCATATCTCTCGGCTCCACGTGCGCAACTCTAAAGGCAGCCTCCACCTCACGCTCCCATGCCATAGCCATCCCTGGCTCACCCCCGCCTCTAAACTCTGGCGGGTTCCCGGTCATGAAATCCTTAAACGAACCCCCTCGACGAGACATAGATGAAGAAGCACCCGTACCCGTATCCTGACCACCCCCAGCACGTGGTCCCATACCCTGATCCTGTTCCCGCTCCTGCTCTCTCTGCTGCCTGTAAAACTCTGTCAATACCCCCAGAAGCTCTGACTTGCGAATGAACTCATCCTCTGGCAACTTACCCGCGCCGGATCCCTCGCCCTGATCTGCCATAACTATCTGCACAAACCAAAACAATTGAGAACCATAGATAGGTCACCCAGCGTTATACACTAAGCCAGGTTAGTTAATTCCACCAAAATTAATCGCAATGGAACCCCCATGGATCGAAACAAGGTTTAAGTTAAGCATCCACTAATTGATACTCAGACTTCAAACCACAAGCTCTGATACCATGCTGTAACACCCTCCCCGATCCCGGAAATGCCACGTCATTACAATACACAGGTGGCAGCATCGCAATGCTCTATTAAACACATGTCACAGGATAAACAGAATTCACTGATAATTTAAAACTTTTACATAAACACTGTTAACATATAATCCACTAATCACATAAGCTGAACTGTACAGATCGCTACACGAAACTAGCCCAAAGCCTTCTAGATAATCCCTGCTCCCAGATCTACAAGCACAGCTACTGAACCCTTCACTGAAACCCTGAACACGGAAGACTCGAATACGTAAGCTCGGAAGCTCGTGAGTACTCGAGGGTTAGACTCTGCACAGTAAACACATAGCATGCGAACACGTAGCACATACACACAACACAAGCTCAATCTCTGTCTCTGGCAATCAGCAGTATAAAGCAGGTATGAACACTCAGCATGAGATCCGAAGCCCTGCACACAATATCACTGAAGGGGACTCCTCCCCAGCTAACGACCGTGCGCACCGGTGGTTAGCCACAACCCTGTAGCACGGGCGCGAACCGGCTACAGGCCCTGCCGTGTATACACGCTCCAAGGACTGTTAGGGACAGTCAACCCACGCGATCTCACATCGCGAATCACCGTCCGTATGGAACTCATCACGGACCCCCGGACTGGATCTCATCTCATGCACACATATAACACATATGTAAGAACAGAATCATACCTGGCGCCCACGTCCCTGTCTCATACACAGTACACAATATACACATATACAAAGCTAACTGCACAATCATGACTTGGAAAACAGTCCCGCGGTTTAGAAAAGAACTCGGGTACTCACCTGATCGATCCACTAATCCCGAAATCTCTGACTCGGCTCGGCTCGCTGACCCGTCCCTGAAATCACACGGATCCCCAACCGTTAGCACAAACTCATTTCAAAAGATACACATAACAATCTATAATCCAACTCATAACCGACCCGAAAGCCTGATCAAAACCCGGCTCGAAAATCCCAAACGAAACCCGACTCCAAAACCCCCATAATTAATCCCAACCGAAACCCCGAAAAACCGATCAAAACCCGAATCACAATATATCCGACCCAAAACAAACCCAACGGAACCCCAGAAGCTTAATTCAAACCCAACTCAACAATCTCAAATAAAATCCAACGCAATTATCACAATTAAACTAAACCCGAAACACATTCCCGAACGGATAACCGATCCCCGAAACTCTTTTACGGGATCCCTATCGAGACCCAAAATCCCAAATAATTCAATTCAATAATATCTCGAAGGAACTCGACCAAATAACGACTCAAAACTCTTTTATAAAACTAAACCAAGATTCTCTAGCAGACTGATTTACGCGCCGCGCTTTTCCCATTTGCGCGCCGCGCTTTTGCCAGACAGCAGCATCTTTGCCCTTCGAACTCCATAGCCGAACCAGGGGTTTCTAAGCCCCAATACTCGATTTTTAAGCAGCAAAAACATACAAAACTCATACATAAACACTCCATATACTACAGAAATCAATTCCTCAACATATCACAACACAACTCAAGATTTTAGCCATTGAAATCCTTACCTCCAATTCTCCAAACTCTCAAGAACACCAAAGGAAGGAGATGATCAAAGCTTGGCACCCAAGAATTCTGCTTCTTCTTGCTGGAGTTTCTCACCAAAACACACACATAACACCTTTAACAATATCTTAAAATGGATAAGGGAAAAGAAGGGGAAGCTGCACATATACGTCTTTATCTTTATTCCGGTTCCGAACCCATTAACCCGGACCCGATATCACATTTTCACAATTAATACCCTTTTAACCCATTTAACTCCACGAACCCAAATATATAATTAATCCACTAAATTTATAACCCGGAGACACGTAACTCGCAACCCGACACGTATCAATCCACTACTCGGGATCTCATTGGTCCAACACAAATATAATTATCTAATTATCCACTAAAATAATTCCACGCAATTATCTCAAAAAATGGGATGTTACAAATCCTCCCCTCTTAAAAAGATTCCGTCCCCGGAATCTATCGCAAGCCCATTCGCAATCACCGAGAGTCTGGTTTGGGAGATTTAGCTAAGTGGTAAAAATGTTCGGAATGAAAAGAAGTGAAGCAGATCATTCAGTCTTCTACTCTATATCAGAAACACGATGTATCTACTTGATCGTTTAGGTTGACGACATAGTTATCACTGGTAATGATCATGAGGGGATACAACAGTTGAAAGACTATCTTTTCAAGCACTTCCAAACAAAGGATATGGGCGGTCTCAGGTACTTTCTAGGTATTGAAGTGGCAAAGTCAAAAGATGGAAACTCAATATCTCAAAGAAAGTATGCTCTAGATATTCCAGAAAAAGCTCATTTAACTGACTGCAAACCAGTTGAATCTCCAATGGATCCAAATATCAAACTCCTTCCAGAACAAAGGGGAGCCTCTAGTCGACCAAGGGAAGTATCGGAGACTCATTGGTCGACTCAACTATCTCACTATAACTCGTCCAGATATCTCATTTGCTGTGAGCATTCTAAGCCAATTTCTAAATGACCTGTGTGATTCTCATTAGGAAGCTGCTTTACGAATCCTGAAGTATATCAAAGGAGCTCCAGGAAAAGGTTTATTGTATGAGAATAAAGGGAACTCTGAAGTACATTGCTACACTGATGCCGATTATGGTGGGTGTCCTAGTGTCCTTTTAGTAGGAGATCAACCTCAGGATATTGTGTTCTATTTGGAGGGAATTTGGTGTCCTGGAAAAGCAAAAAGCAGTGTAGTGGCAAGATCAAGTGTAGAAGCTGAGTATCGGGCAAGATCAAGTGCAGAAGCATGTGAACTCATGGATCAAGCAACTTTTTGAAGAATTGAAATTTTGCAAGGTGTCACCAATGATGCGACAACCAAGCAGCCCTTCACATCGCCTCAAATCTTGTTTTTCATGAAAGAACAAAGCATATTGATATTGATTGCCACTTCATCCGGGACAAACTTCTTGATGGTACAATTGTCACCGAGTTTGTTAAATCTAAAGACCAACTGGCAGATGGTTTAACAAAGGCTTTACGAGGACCCTGAGGTGAATATATATATATATATATATATATATATATATATATATATATATATATATATATATATATATATATATATATATATATATATATAGAGAGAGAGAGAGAGAGAGAGAGAGAGGAGTTCAATGGAAAACCACAATGCACCTGAAAACTTGTGAAAACCGCACTGCATCACCACAAATGCATCAAATTCCCCGCGTGATGCATCAAAATCTCGCGTGATGCATCAAATTTCCCGCGTGATGCATCAAAATTCCGCGTGATGCATCACCTTATTTACGATCATGCCCCCGCGTTTTTCATGAAATGCACCAGATCGGACGGTATGCGTAAGTTTTCATAGTTTTCACGTGCATAGTGGTTTTTCATTGAATCCACCCCTATATATATATATATATATATATATATATATATATATATATATATATATATATATATATATATATATATATATATATATATATATATATATATATATATATATATATATATATATATATATATATATATATATATATATATATATATATATATATATATATATATATATATATATAAACAAGCTTGGAACTTATGATATATGCGCTCGAGCTTGAGGAGAAATTAGAATTGTATAGGGTCCTAACTGTAAATAACTAAATATCTAGAGGATCTCTTCCTTGTTCATAGTTTCCTTGTTCTTATGTTTCCTTATGTACAAAACTTGTATACATAGGACCTCCTTGTACATTGTAAAATATGATTTTTAGAATAAAAAGAATATTATTCCTCACTTAATAATAGTGTTCAATCTTTTAAAGATATTATATAAATAATTTGTTGTTTTATTCATAGTTTTTATTATATTGGACATCTGAAGTTTTTAGAAACTAATTGTTTGAGTTTTTTAATTTGAAAATCAATTTATTAATTACAAAATGGTTAATTGGTATACCGAATTTTTTTCGGTTTAGGTTCACAAAAAACTCGATCCGGTATCTCTGGTTAACCATCCGAAATGTACTTTTGATTTGGTTAACCATCCATGAACACCGCTACCTGAGAGAGGTGAGCCGGCGGCAGTAGAGTAGGAGACCCACGACGAGAAGGATAACTGCCGAGAAGGAGATGGAGACCCTCAGCGAGATGGAGACCCACGACGAGAAGGAGAACCGCCGAGTGACGGAGGAGATGGAGGGCTTAACCGATGGAGGAAGGAAGGGGTATTGTAGGAAAATAGATGTACTGAATGGTGAACATATAAGATCTTTTGACTTTTTAAATGAGCTGACGGACTTTGGTTCTTATTTAGATAAATTATTATCAAACAAAACCTATTTTAAATGGGCGGACCGGATTTTTTTTATTAAGTCTAATAAGTTGTAATCAAACAACCCTTTAATTTAATTAAATTTTTTTTCGAAAGGAGTTAAATTTTTTTTACTTTTAAAATCATATATTTCAACGAAGCATTAGTAGAATTAAAAAGGGTTTAATTTAGTATATTTTATTTGATGATGGTCACAATTATTGTCCAAAGATTTAATCTCCATATCCATGGTTTAAAAATAAATAAACCAAATTTGGATTAAATCGAATTTTCGGTGATGATCAATAACTTCGGCCACGTAAGGGTTGATTGTGTAGTCATGTTCTTCATGTCTAAAAGTTATTGATTTTTGAGAATTGTTTGATTAAAAAAAACCGATTTGATCGATAATTGCAACCCGAAATTAACCCAAATGGGTTGTTAATTAAAAGAAATCATCATGTAGTTTTCTAAGTGTTGTTATTTTGTATAATTGATAAGTGACTGAAAACATATTACAATGCTGATTAATAAGTAATTGTCGCTGATTACCGATTACTGAATTAATAAGTCTGTTTTTTTTGTATGCTGAATCTAAATCATATATAAACTTAAGAACAAAACTTGAACACAATAATTATACTGCTTATATTAACTTTTCTTAACCTATAAACATAAATACATCTGGATAATCAAGCTTGTAAATGAATATAAAATGTATTTCAACATTACATATAAACAATAAAAAAGTCAAATATAAATATTTTAATCATACAAACATAAATAGTCAAATATAAATATTTTAATTACACAAATATAATTTCAATGCATTTTCTATTAACTTAAATTATTTTTTTGGTTATTTTTTAGCAAAAAAATTATTTAGTATAATAACGTAATAAAATAGTTAGATGAAAACATATAAAAGACAAAAATGTAAAAGTATTTTATCAAATGAAACATAAGATAAATAATTTTTTAATAATTAAATTGAATATATAAAAGAAACGTAAAATAAATATATCAAATATTCTAATGGGGATAATTTTTAAAAAATAAAGAATAAATATATTTTATAAAATAAAAATATCTTGAAACATAAAAATGTATAAATAATTCTAATAATTAAGGAGAGAGAAAGAAGAGTTGTTTTTAGATTTAGAATAAGTGACAATAGTTGGTAAAATATGTTAATTGAATAAGTGATTATAAGTGATGATTTACCCTTATGACTTATTGAAGAAAGATTATACTTATTAGCTAAAATCACTTACCAAATAAGTGAAATGACTAAAGAAGCACTTGCTATTGGAAAAGCAACACCTCCAAAGAAATTTTTTTCCCCAATTTTAAAAAACCGTGAATTTTAAAAGCTTTTACAATGATTCGTTTATTTTAATTCTATTAAAAAGTTTTGAGAAAATAAATATATTATATTAACGTTAACAATATATCTATTTGCAAACGCGTGGTTACTGTTTAATGAACAGTGAAGTACGTTGTCAGGCAGCTGAAGCAGACAGGTAAGCAGCTGACTTATTTTATTACTTTATATATATTACATAACGTTTCAGTTTTTCTATTACAATTTTTGATATATTGTATTTTATTAAAATTTGAATATGTCATTACGATCGCATTATTTTTGTCTACATTCTGATATAAAATTTATTATCGTCGGAACTATTTTTTTTTAAGCTAGCAGACATGCAGCTGGCTAAATATTTTATTTTATATAAATATATAATTGTTTTTTTCCCATTATAACGTTTGATGTATTATATTTTATAAAAATTCAAATGTATCATATGATCGCTTTTCTTTTATCTGCATTTTAACATAAAATGTATTTCGTGTCAGCTATTTTAAAATGATAATATTTTTATTATTTAGTTGATTGATCGATCGCACTTTTTCACTGTTCACCGAATAATAAAGCTTGCTGGCAAACAGGTAAACGACTAACTTTTTTTTTGCTACGTTATACTATATATATATATATATATATATATATATATATATATATATATATATATATATATATATATATATATATATATATATACATATAGTCAGGTTCAAAAAAGTATCTCTCGAAATCAAGTGCACCCGAAAGTACCAGCCTTAAAAACTTTTTTTAATTTTTTTTTCTCATAACTATGTTTAATTTAATGTTATACGCATGATATATGAATTTCACACACATTCACACTTTGTGTGTCCTTAAAAATTATGTGAATGCTTAATGCATATTTATGTGAATGATCATCCATGTGAATGGTCATTTCACACCATGTGAATGGTGTGAATGTCCATTCACATGCTTTTTTTTACCATTCACATGAATTTATGATGTTGCTTCTTTTGAAAAAAATCTTATAATGTTGTCTTATACATGTTTATTTAAAAAAATACATGTGAATGATCATTCACATTAGGGTACGCTGGAATCTCATAGGTACGCTGATAAATCTTATTATATATATATATATATATATATATATATATATATATATATATATATATATATATTTGTGATAACCTTTGATTATATTTTATTAAAATTTGAATTATGTTAATATGATCGCATTATTTTAATTTACATTGTTTCATAAATATCACATCGGATGTTATTCCCGCCGCAACGCGCGGGTAAAAATACCTAGTTTATATATATACATTTACCATATCTTCTAGGCCAATGGCCTTTTTTTGTTTTTTGTTTTTTTTTCTAATTTCTATTTTTCATAACACACCCTTATCTTAGCGTTATCTTTTATTTAGCCCTTTTATTTTAATAAATTTTTGCTTACTCCTATTTTAACATTTATTATTACAATATTTTATTACACACTTAATATTACGATTTTAATTATACTTATGTTTGTAGTATATATATTACCATATCGGCTACGCCAGTGACGTTTTTTTTTAATTTTAATTTTTCATAACACACCATTATCTTAGCGTTATCTTTTATTTAACCCTTTTATTTTAATAAATTTTTGTTTACTCCTATTTTAACATTTATTATTACAATACTTTATTACACACTTAATATTATGATTTTAATTATACGTATGTTTGTAGTTATGATTAAATGTATAAAAAACTTTTTTATTCAAATTGATGGAGTAAGCCGATGACATTTTTTCTATTTTTATTTTAAATTTAATTTTTTCATAACACAACGTTATCTTAGCGTTATCTTTTATTTAGCCCTTTTAATTTATTCCTATTTTAACATTTATTATTACAATATTTTATTACACACTTAAAATTATGATTTTAATTATATTTATGTTTGGAATTATGTTTAATTGTATGAAAAATACTTTATTATTCAAATGCATGGAGTAAGCCAATGACATTTTTTCGTTCTTTTTTAATTTTAAATTTAATTCTTTCATAACACGTCATTATCTTAGCATTATCTTTTATTTAGCCCTTTTATTTTAATAAGATTTTGTTTAGTCCTATTTTAACATTTATTATTACAACATTTTTTTTACACACTTAAATTATGATTTTAATTATACTCATGTTTGGAGTTGTATTTTGAAACTATTATGTTATGTTTAATTGTATGAAAAAGTCTTTATAATTCAAATGCACGATATAAAATTTAATGAAATTGCTTTATAATTAAAATGTTACTATTTAATGTTTAGAATTTTTTATTAAATATGATAATGTATAACATTGAACACTACTATTATACCGTTGACCAACCCTAATCAATGTATTAGAGATATTATCGTTATAAATTTATTTGATTTGATCGTAAAACCAACAAATTAAATTGACGATTAAATCTAATCAATGTCAAAATTTCAAATTATGAGTATGAATATTTAATTAATTAAATCTGGTTCCGATCCAATTTAATAAGACATTGTGTGTAATTATAACATTGCAAAATCTATAAATCAATGATAACAAACAACTAACAGTATCATTTGTCTTGCTTCTTGAATCAATATCAGCTTTCCAATTTCACTCTTCGATCCTGATTCAATTATGTTTCGTTATTTGAATTGATTGAAAAATATTTTTGTTCATTTGTTTTTATATTTATTTTTGTAACTAATTCATTTTTACCCCGCAGCAACGCGCGGGTGTTAATAACTCGTTAATTAAAGTTATTTAATTATTGGAAAAAAGTTTAATATATCAAATTATTATTAGAATCTAAAGAAGTTTAAATTTAATTTGTGAATTCTTTGATTATAGAAAAATGTTTAATATAAGTTTCTTAAGGTAGTAGTTATTAGGTTCAAAAGTGTTTGAATTGTAGTTTGAATTTTTTTAAAGAAATTATATTATGGTTTTTGAATCAAAATATGCAAGGATGGTATTGAAATTAACTTTCGAAAGTTTCTAATTTCGAAAGAAATTCTTAAATTTTGAGTATTTTAACATTTGTTTAATTAAAAATAATATTGGACATGAAAAGATGAATTAATTGTAGATTAAATTGTCTGTGAAATAATTTTCATGATAGATGAAAATGAATTCCATATAGGGTTAATACTTTAATCTACTGCTTTGTGGTTGTTTATGACAAAGCCAACGATCCTTGAGACCATTGTGTTTTGAGGTGTTTTGATTTTATTTTTTGATTAATTCATGGCTATTTATTACTATCATTGGTTGTACTTTTAGGGAGACCCGTTTGCCACTTTGAACCTAGTTTTCATGTGTATTAAGTAATAGGTTAGATAATAAGCCAATGTACCTAGATTAAAATTTTGTAAAATCCAGACAAAAAAACCCAACAAGAAGGGAGCTTGAGCATGAAAGAGTTGGAAGTCGTCACCATGTGTTGGGACAAGTGAAAGCTAAAGTAGATCAACCTTTTTATCGTGTGTCATGTTCTTACTTAGTATTTGACCCAGTTCAGCCCAAAGTAATCTTAGCCCATTTATTTAATTTAGCCCATGTAATTATATTGTGGGCTTGATTAACTGATTACTTGATTAAACTAGGGTTTATTTATAAGAGTTAACTCGTATAATACTCGTGCGTTGCTCGGCAGACTAATTTTTAATTCCAAAAAGTTTTAAACATTAACAAGGATACATATATTAAAGAAGTAGGAAATATAACCAGGCCCGACCCAAATGGGGGGAGGGGGGGCGAAGTGGGCTACGGCCCAGGGCATAAACTTGGCAAGGGGCATAAAAATCTGCAAGCTACTGCTATATGGATTAAGCCCATCTAATTTAGGGGTGGGGATTTCACACTTGCAAAGCAAACAACCAAACACCACCGTTCTTTTTTGGAGGTGAGGGATTCCAAAAAAACAGACGGCCATTAAATTTATAGAAAACTGCAATCGACACAGCATGGGAGGGAGGGAATTAATGGAGTTTCAGATTTCGAAGGGACTTTCAATGGGAGAACTCAACTACTCAACGATTCTAACGAATCCCTAGAGTATTGTTGAACTTAACTACCCTTCAAAGGGAATTTGTGACGTCCTCATATTTTGATAGTATAATTGAAATCACTAGGATCAACACACAACCGAATGATTAACATGATAATTAAAATTGATGCTTAATTCAGATTTAAGCAGTTCCACACTAAACAATAAAAATACATGTCTACAGTTAATAAGTCTAACTATTACAACATCATACAATGTTTTAAAAGTAACAAATCTCAGCTCAAAGCTACAAACATCTGTGTACCAATAGCTTCTAAAGTCTCCGGGATATTGAATTGAAATTTTCTTAAGTAGAAGGTCCAGCTACACCTTTGCCTTTGCCTGAAAACATTGTGAGTCAACAGTAAGCTAATTTGCTTAGTGAGATAACAGATTATACATTCAACATATATTTCTTTACAAACATAGTGTGACTACGGGCAGTGTAAGCCCCAATGTATGTGAAAAACCATGCAGTGCAAGCATGGGGTTGGCAGTTTAAATGCTGATCAGGGATGTGCCGAACCTGACCAGGATAACGAGTGGGATGATCAGTCCCCGACAGTGGCCTGCTGTCAGCCCCAGTCCAGGTCGCATCAGATTGTGAAGTAATGATCATGTAGTGTAAGCATGATGTAAATAGATGCACTTTCAAACGAACGCTGGCTACATGTCATGTGTGTTACATGTCAGGTACGAGTGTGCATCATAACAACAAATCATTCATGAGTGCCAATTGATGTATATGAACAATGTGAACATGCCATTGAATATGTAAAACGTGAATGCAAAGACAATAAATGTTAGAATGATAATCTATTACTCACAGTGTTTTGTACAGTGTAATTTGTCTCTGAATCAATGTGTGTTTGATAACACCACAGTGATCTGTCAAGTCAGTGTAATAGTGATTTAATATCAGTAATTGCTAAAAACTTAAATTCTGAAAATTAAGTGTAATTGTACTGAATTCGGACCACATCCGAATTCGGATGGTCCGAAATACGAATGGTCCGAAATAGAGGTGATCCGAATTGGGTTGAGGTCCGAATTAGGTAAGGGTCCGAAATGGGGTAAGGGTCCGAATCGAGTGTTGGTCCAAATTAGGTAGGGGGGGTCCGAATTGGGATGAGCCCGAATTCGAATGGACCGAACCGAGTTCATAATTAAATATTTTTCAAACATTTTCCAGAAAATACTTTTGACCATTTTTGCATGTTATCGTATCTAAAATTGCAAATATGAACTTAATGTATACTTTTTAACTTATAACATGTCATTATGTACCAAAATATTCCGTGTTTTGTGTCCATTTTTCATCAAGTCGATGAACACACACACTAAAAGACACACTAACTTCAAAATCATACTTAGAAATGGAATTAGAACCTGAAATTTGGTATATTGCATCACTACTACTCGATTTTAACATTGCAACAATAACATATAACATGCAATAACATCCGAGATCACAATCACTGATTCGGTTTTTGTAAAAACCGAACCCCAAAGCTCAAAAATTTCTAGTTTGAGTGATTCTTACCTCAATTTGTTTGTTGTATTGTTTATAGTTCCTTAAATGCTACTTGAATCCAACTTTTTAGCCTTCAATTTAATGCTTTTAATGATCTTGATTCTCAATTGGAAAAGAAACCGTGGGTTTCTTAGGAGAGAGAAGAGAGAGAGAAACGAGAGAGTAGAGAGAGTGAGTTTTGAAATAATGAGTACTAATTCCCTTTTATTTGCTAGATTGTCACTTTTTCACATTATACCCCTCAACTTCGTATTTTTCTCATTTTAACCGATTTTAATTGTCCGGATCGGTTTCTCATTGTTATGCTTGCTCAGAAAACTACCATGAGGATTTCTCCTCATAATTTCTCATATTTAAATTTTCCTTGATCGCTGATGGTATTCTTACCGATGTCGGTTCCTTATTGTTTACTTGCTCAAAAAACAACGATGAGGATTTTTCCTCATATTTTCTCATTTTTAAATATGTGATCGAAATTGAAATAATAAATCCATCAATGCATTTAAATTGAGTCTTAAATGGTAAATTACAATTGATTAAAAAATAGGGATGTTACAGCATGGGCTCCACCACGCCTATACTTCGTCCGCGAAGTCATGCTGCGCTAAACAGACTTGGGAACTTAATCTTCATGTCTTCTTCCGATTCCCAAGTGTGGTTAGCTCCCCTATGATGCTTCCACTTGACCAGCACCATCTTGATCTCTTTGTTCCGTAGTTTCTTGAATTTTGTTTCCAAAATGCACTCTGGCTCATCAACGAACCTTAGCCGTTCATCAACTTTTAACACTCAATGATCAGTCCATTGTTCCCTTTCGGGCACCAGACTCTTTCTTAAGTATCCAACGTGAAAGACTGGGTGAACACCTGACAATTCCTCCGGCAAGTCCAGATGATAGGACTGATTCCCAACTTTTTCAATGATGCGAAAGGGTCCCACAAATCGAGGAGATAGCTTTCCTCGCTTTACGAATCTTGTGACACCTTTCATCAGAGAAACCTTTAAGTAGACCCAATCATCCTTCTGAAATTCTATCGCTTTGTGACGGCGATCGTGATAGTTCTTTTGTCGATCTTACACCATTTTCATGTAATGTCGAATGAGCTGGATCTTTTCATTTGTTTCTTGCAATAAGGCTGGCCCAGCTATTGGAGTTTCTCCTGTTTCCCTCCAACAGGTTGGAGTCCTACACTTTCTCCCGTACAGGAACTCGAATGGTGCCATTTTGATTGTGGAATGGTAACTGTTGTTGTAGGAGAATTCAACCAATGGGAGGTGATCGTCCCAGTTACCACCCAAATCCATGACACAGGCTCTGAGCATGTCTTCCAGAGTTAAGATCGTTCTTTCACTTTTCCCGTCAGATTGAGGTCTGTAAGCAGTACTCATTGCGATACGAGTACCAAGACCGTTTTGCAGAGCCGCCCAGAAATTAGAAGTAAATCTACTATCTCGGTCAGAGATAATAGACTTAGACACACCATGCCTGATGACGATTTCGTTCAAGTAGATCTGGGCAAGGCGGTCCAGTGAATAGGTTTCTCGAATAGGAATGAAATGAGCAGATTTTGTTAATCGGTCAACAATGAACCAAATGGCATCATGTTGACAACGTGTCTTGGGTAGTTTTGTTATGAAGTCCATAGTAATATGATCCCACTTCCATTCTGGGATAGGAAGAGGTTTCATAATACCATAGGGTTGCTGGTGCTCTGCTTTGACCAATCTACAAGTTCTGCACTTTTCTACGTATTGACCGACATCTCTTTTCAACCCTGGCCACCAGAAATCAGCTTTCAGGTCGTTGTACATTTTTGTGCTACCAGGATGAATTGAGAACTTGGATTGGTGAGCTTCTTCAAGAATTACTTCTCGCATGTTCCCGAACTTAGGAACCCATATTCTACCGTAAATACCTTTGAGTCCAGTTCCATCGTCTTGCATTAATGGCAATTGAATTATGACATCCTCATCTCTTACATTCTCCTCCTTTAAAGCCTGCATTTGAGCAGCCCTTACATCATCAATGATTGTTGATGTCAGTATCGTGGAAGTCAAGACATAACAGTATGCCTTGCAGTATGCTTTCCTACTTAGGGCATTCGCCACTACGTTGGCTTTCCCTGGATGGTAGAGAATTTCACAATCGTAATCTTTGATTAGCTCCATTGACCTTCTCTGCCGCATATTCAAGTCCTTCTAACTGAATATATACTTCAAACTTTTGTGGTCGGTGTAGAGCTGACACTTGGTTCCATACAAGTAATGTCTCCATAGCTTGAGAGCGAAAGTCACAGCAGTTAACTCCAAGTCGTGAGTGGAGTAGTCTTTCTCATGTGTTTTGAGCTGTCTGGAAGCATATGCTATGACATTTCCTCTTTGCATTAATACCACTCCCAAACCCATGTCTGATGCATCTGTATAGACAACAAAGTCCTCGTTCCCTTCAGGCAGGGCTAAAACAGGTGCCTCACATAGCAGATTCTTCAATTTGTCAAAGGCAGCTTGCTGTTCTTCTTTCCAAAAGAATGTTGCATTCTTGCGAGTCTGCTTAGCAAGCGGAACTACGATCTTTGAAAAGTCTTTGATGAATCGGCGGTAATAACCAGCCAATCCCAGAAAGCTACGAATCTCTGAGGCGTTGCGAGGTGATTCCCAGTTCTGGATAGCCTCGATCTTTGCAGGATCAACAGCAATCCTAGCACCAGATATCACGTGCCCCGAGAATTGGATCTGAATTAAATGTTTAGGAGGAAAAATTTAACAGAAGTTTATGGTTGAGTATAAGGATCAAGAATTTGTTTTGAACGTTGATACGTACCTGCCTCAACCAGAATTCACATTTCGAGAATTTGGCATAAAGTCGCTCTTTGCGCAGCAACTCTAGCAATTCTCGTAGATGTGAAGCATGATCCTCTTTGGTCTTCGAATAGATAAGAATATCATCAATGAACACGATGACAGATTTGTCGAGCATTGGCCGGGAGACTCTGTTCATGAGATCAATTAAAGCAGCCGGCGCATTCGTGAGACCAAACGGCATCACCAAAAACTCGTAGTGTCCGTAACGAGTTCTGAAAGCCGTTTTAGGAATGTCGTCTGGATGCACTTTAAGTTGATGATAACCTGAACGAAGATCAATCTTCGAGAAGTAGCTTGCGCATTGTAACTGGTCGAAAAGATCATCAATCCGGGGCAACGGGTACTTGTTCTTAATTGTGATTTTGTTGAGTTCGCGGTAATCGATGCACATACGTAATGTGCCATCCTTCTTCTTGACAAACAGGACAGGATCGCCCCAAGGAGATGAACTTGGGCGGATAAAACCTTTGTCAAGTAGCACCTGTAACTGTTTCATCATTTCCTGCATTTCTGCAGGAGCTAAGCGATAGGGAGCCTTTGTTATTGGAGCAGCTCCGGGAATGAGGTCAATGCGGAATTCCACTTGACGATCAGGTGGCAATCCCGAGACATCTTCTGGAAAGACATTTGGAAATTAAGAAACAACGGAAATATCAGAGAGATGTGGAACTTCAGCCTTTGCATCGACAACGTAGGCTTAAAAAGCGGAACAACCCTTGGCAACGTGCTTTCGGGCTTTTGCTATTGAAATAAGGCATAAGTCGCCTTTGTGCCTGTCCCCGTAAATACAAATGTCTCGGCCCTAAGGAGTGGTGATCTTAATCATTCTTTTCTTGCAAACAATCTGGGCCTCGTTATGGACCAACCAGTCCATACTTAGTATAAAATCGAACTCTCCGAACTCCATGGGAATTAAGTCTATGTTGAACACTACGTCCTCTACAAGTAATGTACAGTTCCTATATACTTTGTCCGCCTTAACTAACATGTTACTAGCAGTCTCAATATCAAGCATGAATTGTAGTTTGGAAGTAGGCATATTAAATTGACGAGCAAATGAAGTGGAGACAAACGAACGGTTGGCTCCGGAATCAAACAAGATGCGTGCGGGAATTGAATTTACATTGAACGTACCAATGACCACCTCCGGGTCATATTTTGCTTCTCCAGCTGTGATTTGGAATGCCCTTGTTGGAGCCCTTTGAGATTGATCCCTGCGAGCAGTGGAAGCTGCAGAAGATCTTATCGTTGATTGTTGAACACTCTGATCTCGTGGGGGTTTCGGGCAGTCCTTTGCAAAATGACCAAGTCTGTGGCAATTGTAGCATGCACCGTCTTTTCGAGGACAATGCTCCCAGTGATGGCCCTTCTGCCCACAACAAAAACAATGCATGTCTTGAGTTTTGCACTCTCCAGAGTGCGATTTCCTCCACCCCCTGCAGTCTCTCATTTCAGAATTGGCCGAAAGGCCTTTCCCTTCTTGGGCGAAGAAGATGGTTAATTAGATTGAGGAGAGGATTGGGATGATCCAGACTCCCGCTGCCTTTTTGGCGGCGACAGTTGAGTCGGTGCTGTGGCAGTTGAACCGATGACATATCCGGATAACAGGATAATTTGCTCCACATTTCGAGCAGCCTCCAGTAAACCAACAAACGTTGTATACCGAACCTCACTCATGGTTCGGCGAATTTCATAATCTAATCCGGCCTCAAACCGGACTATCTTTCTTTCCTCCGTATCAACTTGATGGGGGTGTGAACAGGCTTAAACGGGTGAACTCGACGACATATTGTGTAACCGTCTAAGTTCCTTGAGTCAGATTCAGAAATTTCGCCTCGAGACGTCGCTTCTCGTCGGCCGGACAGTACTGCTGAGAAAACACTTCTTTGAATTCACTCTAGCACATGTGTGACACTACCTCCATCGTCAACACATGTGTCATTGCATCCCACCACATAACTGCGTCCCTTGCAAACATTGCGGTTGCAAACCGGACCATATCCTTTTCAGCGCAGTCGCTAATTCTGAAAGTTTGTTCGGTGGTGGTGATCCACTCCAATGCCGTGACGGCATCTCCAGTCCCTTCAAAAGTAACAGCTCCGTTACTTTTAAAATCCTTAACCCTACAACTCCTTGCCTTGTTAGAAGACCCAGTGTCTCCTTGTCTTTCCTCTTGATCTTCCTGTTGTTGTTCTTCTTTATTCTTTCTTTTATCATCCTTTCTCTTGGCTTCAGCCTCGTCTCTGACCCTTAATTGGTCCGCAAATGACTGAGCCTGCTCAGCCATTCTTTTGGATTGTAGTTCACTATTCTGTTCCATAAGAGCTTGCATCATCTGGAACATCTGTTGAGGAGTCATATCGTCTCCTGACATGTTCTGAAATATAACAATTTATATTTGGAACGTTTATTTGTAAGTCCTAAGTGTTTACAGTTACCCTTTATTTGTCCCCATGTGCATGTCAATCCTATCTTAGTTCGGATCATTTCCTAGGAGTCCATTCTAATATCATAACCTAAGTTTGAGTCCAAGTCCTCGCGGACACTTGAAACCTCAAACTAATGCTCTGATACCAAACTGTGACACCCTGATATTTTGATAGTATAATTGAAATCACCAGGATCAACACACAACCCAATGATTAACATGATAATTAAAATTGATGCTTAATTCAGATTTATGCAGTTCCACATTAAAGTAAAAAAAGTACATGTCAAGTCAGTGTAATAGTGATTTAATGTCAGTAATTGCTAAAAACTTAAATTCTGAAAATTATGTGTAATTGTACTGAATTCGGACCACATCCGAATTCGGATGGTCCGAAATAAGAATGGTCCGAAATAGGGGTGATCCGAATTGGGTTGAGGTCCGAATTAGGTAAGGGTCCGAAATGGGGTAAGGGTTCGAATTAGGTAGGGGGTCCGAATTGGGATGAGCCTGAATTCGGATGGACCGAACCGAGTTCATACTTAAATATTTTTCAAACATTTTCCAGAAAATACTTTTGACCATTTTTGCATGTTTTTGTATTTAAAATTGCAAATATGAACTTAATGTACACTTTTTAACTTATAACATGTCATTATGTACCAAAATATTCCGTTTTTGTGTCCATTTTTCATCAAGTCGATGAACACACACACACACACACTAAAAGACACACTAACTTCAAAATCATACTTAGAAATGGAATTAGAACCTGAAATTTGGTATATTGCATCACTACTACTTGATTTTAACATTGCAACAATAACATATAACATGCAATAACATCCGAGATCACAATCACTGATTCGATTTTTGCAAAACCGAACCCCAAAGCTCAAAAATTGCTAGTTTGAGTGATTCTAACCTCAATTTGTTTGTTGTATTGCTTATAGTTCCTTAAATGCCACTTGAATCCAACTTTTTAGCCTTCAATTTAATGCTTCTTATGATCTTGTGTAACATCCCAAATTTTAATTAATTGTAATTTACAATTTATTTGGACTTAATTATTGTGTTAATGGAATATTATATCAATTTAAGCTACTCTTGATCATAATATCGGTTTAAATAAAAAAAAATACGAAGTTGAGGGGTATAATGTGCAATTGGGTCAAAGTGACAAATAAAAGATGGAGAGTCTTTCATTTTCAACAATCTCCTTCTCTCTCTACACTCTCTCGTCTCTCTCTCTCCCTCTCTCTCTAAAACCCACGGGTTTTTATAAAAAACCCCCAAGAACATCAAATTTGAAGCTGCAAAAGTTGGAATCAAGTGGCAATTAAGGGACTATAACAACTACAAGAATCAAATTAAGGTAAACATCATTCAA
>JAANYP010000433.1:0-96170 GCA_020465985.1 Centrapalus pauciflorus | reverse complement strand
CTAGAAAAACCCTTCTCATTTCCACAACAAAAGTAAAGGCGCCTGTCTTAGTGTCTCCTGTGAAGTCATGACCTTCCCCAGCCAATCGATCTCCTTCACGTGTCGGTGTCGTCAATCAACCTCCTGCCCCAAGGCTGTCGCTGGTGTTGTGAGTCTGTGACTGACTATCGATCTTGCCCAAGGCCGTCGCTGGTGTTGTGTGCCTGTGATCGACGATTGATCGTCACTGGCCGTCGCTGGTGTTGTGTGTTCCCATCGATCTTCTTTGCAACAATCTCCTTCCCTGTCCCAAATCAAGCACGATCTGTTGCTATCTTTCCTAAATCGACATTCAAAGGTAGTTATTATTTTAAGAATCGACATTCAATAAGTAGTTCTTCATTCTTTGTAGATTTTCCTTCTTTGATCTATTGCTATCTTTTTTTAATCAGTTATTCAGTCTGTTACTATGTTCCTAAATTGATCTATTGTTGATTTGTTGTATTCTGGTTATATACTTACTATGTTGCTTCTTCCATAAATCGAAGGGTTAGTTATAAATCCGTTTGAATTGGATGTTGTAATCGTATCTTGTGTATTTTTCGTTTTGTATCATGTTAGGCATATCAATCTATCGATATGTTCCGTAACTCGTAGTTGTATATTTGGATTTTCATTTTTCTAGGATTTTCGAGTCGAGCCGAGTCGAGCTCCAAAGTAGCGAGTACTTTACTGAGCCGAGCTCGAGACTAGAAAGTGAAACTCGATCGAGCTCGAGTCGAGTTTCGAGCTGGAGTTTTACAGGCGAGTTCGAGTTCGAGTATCATGATACTCGGCTCGATTACACCCCTAGGTGAAAGTGATGAAGAAGAAGAGGAATGTGAAAAGAAAAAAGTTTTGGGCGGTATATATACGATTTTAAAAATCCAGGTTTCCCCAAACCCAAATAGGGAGACCCGACCCATACCCCTTTAAAAATATCTAACATGCATAAATTAAAGAGAAAAAAAATTAAAAACAAAATAGAAATCGTTAAAAAAAATTAAGAAAAATTATTTTCGGATTTTCTGATAGAAATGACAAACTAAAAAAATAATAAATCTTTTCGGATTTTCTTTTATAAATACACTTAACAAACTTAAAATTAAACTCACAAAAAAATAAAATCTTTTTGGATTTTCTAATTAATAGACTTAATAATTAATAACTTAAAACTAAATATTAAACACACCAGCTAACAATATATTTTTCTCCCCCTCCGAGTGTGCATAAAATCGTAAATACACTCGGAGACTTACCTGGATGCCTCCCGATAAAGTATGACAGAAAAATTATTAACAAACACAAAGAATAGAATTAAATAACATATACACGAAACATAATTTATTAGAAAATGTAACATAGCGAAAAGAAAATCTGTCTTTTGAAAAGGCAGATAAACTTTGCAAGAAAGTTGCATTTTAAATTAAATTATGTTAACAAATTCAGCATACCTAACTTGTTCACCAGAAATTTAAAACGTTTTTCATCCAAAGGTTTTGTGAACAACTTAGCTATCTGATTTTCAGTGTTGACGAATGTAATTCTACAGTACCTTCTTCAACGTGATCTTTTATAAAATGGTACTGAATATCTATGTGTTTAGCACGAGAGTGTTGTACAGGGTTACCAGTGATAGTTATTTCACTCATGGAGTTGCAATAGATTGGAATCTGACTAAGTCTGAAACCGTATTCTTGGAGTTGAGTGCGCATCCACAGCAGTTGTGAGCAACAGCTTGCAGCAGCAACATATTCTGCTTCAGCGGTGGACAGAGAAACACTGTATTGTTTCTTCCATTGCCAACTTACCAGTTTGTCTCTGAGGAACTAGATGTGACCCGATGTATTCTTTCTGTCATGTTTGTAACCTGCATGATCTGCATGGGAGTAGGCAGTTAGTTCGAAATTGGGTCCTTTCGGATACCAAAGACCAAGGCCAGACGTGCCATTTAAATCACGACAAATTCGTTTCACGACAGCCAAATGTGACTCTTTAGGATCAGCTTGAAATCGAGCACAAAGACATGTAGCAAACATTATATCCGGTCTACTAGCAGTTAAATATAGTAAGGAACCAATCATTCCATTATAAGTCGTGATATCAGTGGATTTACCCATTGGATCGGCATCAGGCTTTGAGGAAATGGACATGGGAGTTTTCATAGACGTATAGTTTTCCATCTTAAATCTCTTTAGGAGATCATGGATGTATTTTGATTGGTTTATGAGAATCCCGTCAGGAAGGTGTTTGGCTTGTAATCTGAGGAAAAAATTCATTTCCCCCATCATACTCATCCCGAACCTCGATTCCATTAATTTTGAAAATTCTTTACATAGTGAAGGTTTTGTAGAACCGAAAATAATGTCATCTAGGTAAATTTGAACGAGTAAGATGTCATTACCTTTATGTCGTATGAACAGGATTGTGTCGACCGTACCTTTGGAGAAACCGGAATCGAGCAGGAATTCGGTTAAGCTATCATACCACGCCTGAGGTGCTTGTTTCAAACCATATAGAGCTTTGTCGAGAGCATAGACATATGATGGTCTAGAATCATCGACTAAACCTTCAGGTTGAGAAACATACACCTCCTCCTTTAGAATTCCGTTGAGAAACGCCGTCTTCACGTCCATCTGGTAAACTGTGAAGTCTTTGTGTGCCGCGTACGCCAGGAATATGTGAATAGCTTCAAGTCTGGCAACTGGAGCGAACGTCTCATCATAGTCGATTCCTTCTTGTTGTCGATAACCTTTAGCCACGAGTCTGCCTTTGTTGCGGATGATAATCCCGTTCTCGTCTCGTTTTTTCTTGAAGATCCACTTTGTGCCGATGATGGACCAATCATTTGGTCGTGGGACGAACCTCCAGACACGTAGGCGTTCGAACTGATGTAGCTCATCATGCATAGTGTCCACCCAAGTTGGATCTCGTAAAGCCTCAGTAATGGATGTAGGTTCGATCTTGCTCGAGAATGCCGTGAATAGGCATTCTGCATTGGTTTCTCTTCTGGTTCGAACCGGGGCGGAATTATCCCCAATGATTTGAGATTCGGGGTGGGATAAAGTCCATTTGCATAGAAGTGGTACGAGATCATCTACGGATTGGGGTATATCAGACGGGGTTGAATCGTTTGAGGGGCATCGACCGGTGTAGAAGGTTCTGGGGCTATATCTGGGTTTAGGTTAGGAACAGAAGAACCGGTTGGGGATTTTGGATATTGAGGTGTGGAGTTAGTAGGTGTGGGCTCAGATATGTCAAGGGTAGGTGAGCTTGGACTGACTTCATTTGTATCTACATCAGATTCGGTAAGAGGGTTAGTACTAGACTTGGAGTGTAGATATAATAATTCAAATAAAGAGTCTAGGTCTAGATCATATTCTCCGATTGGCGTGGCAGAGGTGGATGCAGATGTTGTCTGAGTCGATTCAGACGGTAGTTGAGAAGCCGGTCTTGAACTAATGTGTTCAGAAACGTTCTCGGACACAGCTAAATCATCGAATGTGATGTTCACACTCTCATTAACTATCTTAGTACGTTTGTTGTACACCCGGTAGAAGGCTGAGTTCTTTGAGTATCCGATGAATACTGCTTCATCTCCTTTGGCGTCGAACTTACCGAGATTATCTTTATCGTTCAGAATGAAACACCTGCAACCAAAAACACAAAAGTGTTTGACATTAGGTGCACGTTTATTAATAATCTCATAGGGTGTTTTGCCAAACCGTTTGTTGATGATGGAGCGATTTTGACTATAGCAAGCAGTGTCCACAGCTTCGGCCCAGAAGTGTAGAGGTAACTTCGAGTATGTGATCATGGAACGAGCTGCTTCAACCATAGTTCGTTCCATCATTCTACAACTCTGTTCTGTTGAGGAGTTCTGGCAGCAGAATATTGGTGGGTGATACCAATGGAATATAGGAATGTGGCTAACTCTTTGTTTTTTAACTCAGTTCCGTTGTCCGTACGAATGGTTTGGGCTTGAAGTTAGAGGTTGACTTGGGTCTGCTTTAGACACGAGATGATCAATTCTTGCGTCTCATCCTTCGTGCGTAGGAATTTTACCCAAGTGTAGCGTGAGAAATCGTCGACCATCACCAGTATATACTTCTTGGCGTTGATGCTCTGGATGCGCATCGGACCACACAAATCCATGTGGATAAGCTCCGGGGGTTGTGTAGTGTTGGGGATTGGCGTTGGTTTGTGTGAGGATTTCTTGATCTTACTCTTTTCGCAGGCTGCACACAGTTGATCTTTGTCGAACTCTAGGCCTCTTACAAAGTTATTTGATGCGAGCTTGGTTATGTTTTTGAAATTCAGATGAGAGAATCTCTTGTGCCATAACCAAGACTATTGAGACGAGGCCTTGGAAAGTAGAAAAATTGTCTTGTTGACCTTGACTTTTGAAAGGTCGATGGTGTATAGGTTGAAACGTCGAGTGCCGGCGAGAATTTCCTTACCCGTTAAAGAGCGAATACTGCTTCGTGTGGCTTTGAATGAGACCTCAAGTCCTTTATCACAAAGTTGGCCAATACTAAAGAGATTGTGGCCAAGACCTTGGACATGGGAGACTTGAGTTATTATTAAATTTTCCATTTCAAAATCTCCAACGCCACATATTCGAGCAACACAATTGTTTCCGAGTTTCACCGAACCACCATCACTTGACGTGTAGTTGGATAGAAGATCTTGTCGGCCAGTCATATGTCGCAAGCATCCAGAGTCTAGGATCCACACATTGTTTGTCTGAAAGCAAAAGACAAATCAGTGTGTGAAGATTGAAGAGCGGGTTTTAAACTGGGTGTTCAAAAGCCATTGAGAATGAGGAATGGGTCCTAATCCGAGGTGATTAATCAACATCTGCAGGACAATTAAGTGACTTTTGGTACCCAAATTGTACAAAATTTGGGTCCAGATGGATTAGCGTTTATGGTTGGGTTCTTAATGTCAGAACCACCATCGGTTTTAGTGATAGTGCAATTAATGTCTTTGTTTGCAAAAAAGCAATTCTTAGGGATCCAGATAGGCTTATATCGAATAAATCTGTCAGATTCCATTTTAACCTTTCGTTTAGTTTTGCGGCGGCTTCTATGTTAGAGTATAGGAGCATGATTTGACAATGTAGGTCTAGACAAACTTTGTGGTGTTTTGGACAAATTAAACAATTGTTCAAACGAATATTCATTAATTGAAATAGCGTTCGAAACATTACAAGCATTCAAAACGGTACTGGAATGTAAATCAACCACATGTTTGTCTTTCATTACATTGGAAATTAAAGACTTTGAAGAAATAAAAACTGCTCCTTGACTCTTGACGTTAGATGTCGTCTTTTGAGATGTGCCCTTTGGTCTTACTCAATTTTCTGAAATGAAACGAACATGTTTGTTAGCATTCACAGATCTTGAGTTACTAAACTGTGTGTGCGATTTCTGTTTTCGAGAATTATGTTTGCCTTTATTACTAGAAGCAGCAGAATTTCCGAGAGCAGGTTTGGAAGTGATGCCAACATGTTCTGAGATAGGTACGATCATCGGGGCTATGCCTTTCTTTATTTCTAAAAGATGTTGTTTTCTTAGATTTGAGTTTGTGTCGCTGGCTGGAGTTGAAGTCATAACCTTAGAGTTGTGAGTGACAGAAACTTGTTTTTCTAAACTATGTTGATTAGAAACAAGTTGAGATTCTAGTCCCTTAATAGTGGCTAGAAGTGATAAGTCTATAATTTATATGGTTTCAGAGTCGTATTATGATCATTTTAAGCACCGATACTTCGTAAAATTCATATTATTACTCCAAGTTTGTATTTCAGGGCCAAGATGTTAAAAATAAGCAATCCGAGAGAATTCAGAGCAAATCAAGCAGAAGGGGGTGCAGGCCTGCACCAGCCTGCGCTCCACAAAGAGTCCCGACGTGTGTGAAAGTGTGCTGAAGCCCTGCCGGAGTGGATCTACGATATGAGAACGTAGATCGCAAGCTACCCAATGGCTCAAATCTATGATTGTGAATGATGAGCGGTTTGCGGAGGATCTACAGCTAAGTTTACTCTACTTTAATTTCTCGTGCTTTGATGTATTTTTATTAAATGAGATCTATTATGTGTATGCAAACGATAAGCATTCGGATTTGATTATGATTGTATGTTTTGATTGGTAAAAGCAAGATAGTTTATCGTGGTACTATTATTTGTGCCGTTAGTTTAGGGATTAAGACAAGTATTAATATTGCATACGCTATGCCGAGAGTTATTGGTTAAGACACGTTTGATTAATTTAGTCGCGCAATTGATTATGTTTACGTGATCGTTGCATTAAATTATAGTGAGTAATACTTATGTCGTGGTGATCCCGTGAATGGTTATTCGTCTCTTGATTGTTTATCTACTACGTTGGTTACTTCGTTACTAATTTTAGTTAAATAGCAATTCATTACTCTAAACAAATCATTCAAATCCACAAATTACCAATTTAAGTGCTTTTAATAAACTTATAAGGCTAATAAACTAATCCTAATTATGACCACACTCCCTGTGGATTCGACCCTTACTTCTCTAGCTAAATGGTAGATTTAAGGATTATTTCTGCGAGTCACAACGACGGCCCATCAGAACTTTGGTGCCATTGTCGGGGAGTGTAACGGTAGTTAAGGTTTAAGATTAGTCTGTTGCCTTAGTTTTAGGTAATCAAGTTTAAGTTCCTTTCTTTGGTTATTTTTAGTCTTTATTTTATTATTAAAGAAAAATCAAATAAAAAATTCAAAAATTCAAAAAGGTAATTGTAGTCCTCTACTTTACCACCAAAAATATAATTATTTTAATTAAAGTATTTTATTAGTGTATGCACACACGTCAATCGACTAAAGGATTGCCGCTAAAATTCGAACCTGGGATCGAAAAAGTAGCGAGATCGAACCGAATACTGTCAGGATTCAAAATCAACTATTAATCACGGAGAATTTAAACGCACAAGAGGAAGAAATTCCTGATTTGGAAATTCCCAATTCAGAGATTCCTAATTTAGAAAGCCCTCCGATTTCGCCGCGAAATCGTGATCAAGAAGAACCCGAGTGCATAGCTTCTATAATGGGTGATCAACCAAGACGTATGGTTGAGTCGTATTACCGCCCAGGTGATGTGCCCGACCCGTCTCCAATTCGTTATCCCGAAAACGAGAACGAACCCGAAGTTCGTCCTCAATTATTCCAAATTCATCCGATCTTTCGAGGGATGCCAAGCGAGGAACCCTACAAACATTTAGCTGAGTTCACAGCTATCTGTAAAGCCGACCATGTTTGAGGTATAACCACCGACAGTTTAAAACTTCCATTATTTCCTTTCTCGTTAAAAGGGAAAGCGAAGAATTGGTTCGTATCCTTGCCAACCAATAGTATTACAACATGGGATCAAATGAAACGAGAATTCCTTAATGAATATTACCCCATTAGTAAAACAACCGAGAAAAGAAAGGAAATTATCGGATTTAAACAAAAACCGGGTGAACAATTCTACGAAGCGTTCGATCGTATGAACGAATTACCGAGAGCTTATCCACACCACGAGGTACCCAAATGGATGCTTATCAAAACATTCTTTGATGGTCTGAGTCAAGAAAGTCGTAATATGATTATAGCTACCACAGGAGGCACATTTTTAGGTAAAGAAGACGATGAAGGTTGGGAGTTGCTTAGTCAACTCGGTAAAGGTCTTAAAGTCCAAGATGGTTCTGAAAATAGAATAGGTGTTCAAGTTATGGGCATAGATAATGCCTGGAAACGTGAGTTTAAAAGTGGAATTTCAAAATTAGGAAAGAAAATGGATCAATTGATGAAGGGTCTTTCAAACCCTAGCGTATCAATTAATTGTGTTACATGCAGAGATCCATCGCATCACTCCGAAGCATGTCCTCAAGTGCAATCCACTGAGGAATTCGCTAATGAAGTTTACGGATTTAGAGCTCATCGAGAGAGGGATAATCCATTTTCGGAAACGTACAATCCGGGGTGGAGAAACCATCCCAACTTTCGATGGAAAAATGATCAGCCTACTGATCATCAATCCAAACCAAGATATGAACCACCAAAGAGAGAATATCAATATGGTTCAACTTCAGCAGCTAAGGATGAGCGATATTATAAGTCAAATCATCGTGATCAACCACAATTCCAAGTGGAAACAAATATGAATTCTGCGCAATTTGCAAAGTTTGCTGAATTTATGAAACATCAATCAGCTATCAGTACTAAGACCATGGAGATGTTAACTCGCTAGATGGGTCAGATAGCTGAATCGCTCACTAGGCGTGAGGAGGGGAAGCTTCCTAACAATACTATTCCCAATCCTTCACACGCTCATCATCATAACAAAGATAAGAAACATGAGATTAACGAAGTTAATGAAGTAGCTAAGATAACCACATTAAGGAGTGGAAGAGAGGTAGACAATAAAATTGAGTTGCCTAAAGAGAAAGAGGCATAAGAAGATACCGATACTGAAGTCGTGTATGAAGAGAAATATGATCTAAAGAAGAAGGAGATTCCTAAGAAGGTTTCTTTTAAAGAGCCAATTATAGCAGATATTCCAACGCCCAAAGTTGGGGAGGCGGATAAGAGTCTAGACACTTCAATTCCTCCACCTTATCCTGCTGCTTTAGAAAATCTGAAATCTTCTCCTTACGGCAAAAGAGGCCCACAACCAGAGGATCTTTGGGATTATTCAATCAAGTTAAGATCAATATTCCTCTGATCAAGGTCATTCAACAGGTTCCATCTTATGCCAAATTTCTGAAAGATCTCTGTACTCAGAAAAGAAAGTATAAGGTCTCGCTACCAAAGCAGATCAATCTAACTGAACAGTTGAGTGCAGTAGTTTCTAGTTCTCTACCTCCTAAGCTGAAAGATCCTGGATCACCATTGATTCCAGTGACAATAGGCAATGTGCAGATTAAGAAGGCACTGCTTGATCTTGGAGCTAGTGTTAATATTTTACCTGGAAACTTGTTTGATAAACATGATCTAGGCCAGTTACAGACAACTAATATTATCTTACAGCTGGCAGATCGGTCAACCAAGTGCCCAAGGGGTATTTTATCAGATGTCATAGTAAAAGTTGAAGATTTTTACTATCCAGTTGACTTCCTAATATTGGACACCGAATGTTCAATAGGAGATAATCAACCGGCTATTATCCTAGGCAGACCTTTCTTAGCCACGATTAATGCACAAATTACTTGTAGGACAGGAGCAGTGGATATTTCCTTTGGTAATAGGAAATTAAGACTGAATGTGTTTAATGCTTCAAGTGTCTCTGCTATTGATTCAGAATGTTATCTTATAGACATGGTGGACGAACTTGCGCAGCAGCATGGTTCGTTAATCAACACCAAATATGCTACTGAGTTATTCTTTGCTGAAAATGAGCTAGCTAAGTTAAATCATACTGAGTGTGATAAGCTAGAAGTAGTCATGGAATCCACATTAGAATCAAAGCAACCACCGTGGACCCATAGGACTGAAAAATTATCTACTGATTTACATAAGTCAGCCAAACCTTCAATAGAGCAACCACCTGTTCTAGAATTGAAGGAGCTGCCATCTCATTTAAAAATATGCTTTTCTAGATCAGAATGACACCTTTCCTGTCATAATTTCATGAGATTAACTGAGGAGCAAGAGAAAGCTCTACTGCAAGTGCTAGTCAAGTATAAAGAAGCAGTAGGGTGGACGATAGCTGATTTAAAAGGAATCAGTCCCACTTTGTGTATGCACCGAATCATTACTGATCCAGAAGCTAAACCAGCTAGGGATGCACAAAGGAGGTTGAATCCTAATTTGAGAGAGGTAGTTAAGAAGGAAGTGTTAAAATGGTTGGATGCTAGAATTATATATTCTATATCTGATAGTAAGTGGGTAAGTCCAACCCAAACTGTGCCCAACAAATCGGGAATTACAGTCATTAATACTGAAGAAGGAGAGAAGATAACTACTCGCCCTGTAACTGGGTGGAGAGTTTGTATCGATTACAGAAAACTTAATGCTGCTACTTCCAAGGATCATTTTCCGCTACCATTTATAGATCAAAAAGTGGAAAAATTAGTAGTACAAAAGTTTTACTGTTTCCTAGATGGATATTCTGGTTAAAATCAAATCCCAATCCATCCAGATGATCAAGAGAAAACTATATTTACTTGTCCCTATGGCACCTTTGCCTACCGAAGGATGCCATTTGGACTATGTAATGCACCCGCCACATTCCAGCAATGTATGATGGCTATCTTTTCAGATATGGTGGGTGGTTCTCTTGAAATATTTATGGACGATTTCTCCATATTCGATAAAACATTTGAAGATTGTCTGGGACATTTAAAAAAGGTCCTAAAGAGATGCACTGAAACCAGCTTAGTGTTAAGTTGGGAGAAAAGCCATTTTATGGTAAAAGAAGGGGTAGTCCTAGGTCACATTGTAGAGGAATGGAGGTAGATAAAGCAAAAGTTCAATTAATTTCCTCACTTCCACCCCCCGCCAACGTTAAAGGAATCATATCATTCTTAGGCCACGCTGGTTTTTATCGGCGATTCATTAACGATTTCAGTGAGATCTCAAGGTCGTTATGCAATCTCCTATCAAAAGATGTTGAGTTTAATTTTGATGATGCTTGTATGAAAGCATTTGAGAAGCTTAAATCAAAATTAACCGAAGCGCCAATTCTGCAATCTCCGGATTGGTCTGAACCTTTTAAGATCATGTGCGATGCAAGTGACTATGCAGTTGGTGTTGTTTTAGGACAAAGATTTGAGAAAAAGCCAGTGGTGATTTACTACGCAAGTAAAACCTTAAATGAGGCACAAATCAATTACACAACTACAAAGAAAGAATTACTAGCTGTAGTTTTTGCCCTAGATAAATTCAGATCATATATTTGGGGTCAAAAGAAATTGTGTACTCTGACCACATCACTTTAAGACATTTATTGGCAAAGAAGGATGCCAAGCCCTGATTGATTCGGTGGATCCTTCTATTGCAAGAATTTGACTTAGAAATTAAAGATAAGAAAGGCACAGAAAATGTTGTTGCCGATCAATTATCAAGGCTTCAATTAATCCTAACAAACTCGACTGATCAAATCAGGGACTCCTTCCCTGATGAACAATTATTATCTGTATCTAAAATTCCCTAGTTTGCGAATCTAGTTAACCATTTCGTATCAAGAAGATTGTCAGAGCACTCGAACTCACAACAAAGAAAATATTTCTATGCTCAAGCAAGGCAATACATTCGGGATGAGCCTGATCTATTTAAAATAGGAGCAGATCAAATTATAAGACGATGTGTCCCTAACTCGAAACACGAGGATATTCTTAAACACTGCCATGCATATGCATGCAGTGGCCATTTCAGCGCAAAGAAAACTGGCCATCGGATATTGCAGTGTGGGTTTTTCTGGCCCACGATGTTTAAAGATGCCTACGAGTTTGTTAAAGGGTGCACAAGATGCCAGCAAACTGGTGGCATCGCAAAAGGAGATGAAATTCCTATGACCCTGATATTAATTGTCGAAATATTTGATGTATGGGGCATTGATTTTATGGGACTGTTCCCTAAATCATTTGGATACGAGTACATCTTAGTTGCAGTAGATTATGTTTCCAAATGGGTGGAAGCAGAAGTTACACGCACTAATGATAATCGAGTTGTGTGCAAATTTGTTAAAAGAAATATTTTAGCACGACACGGTATTCCAAGGGCCATCATCAGTGACGGAGGGTCACATTTTAATAATCAGCATTTTGCTAAACTCCTTAAACAATATGGAGTTAACCATAGAATAGCAATGCTTTATCATCCGCAAACTAGCGGACAAGTCGGGATCTCTAATAGAGAGATCAAGAGAATTCTTGAGAAAACTGTCAGACCTGATCGTAAAGATTGGTCACAAAAATTAGAGGATGCTCTGTGGCATACAGAACTGCATTTAAAACACCTATCGGTATGTCCCCATACATACTTGTTTATGGTAAGCTATGCCATCTCTCACTGGAATTAGAACACCGAGCTCTATGGGCAATCAAAAACATTAATTTTAATTTACATGATGCTGGTGTTGACAGGAAATTCCAATTGAATGAACTGGAAGAAATTCGTAGAGAAGCCTACGAAAGTGTCAGAATTTATAAAGAGAGAACTAAGGTTTTCCACGACAAAATGATTAAAAATAAAATATTTACCAAAGGAAATAAAGTTTGGTTATTTAACGCAAGACTTAGATTATTTCCCGGTAAATTAAAAAGTAAATGGACAGGTCCATACGTTGTAACTAATACCTACCCACTCGGTGCGGTAGAAATACAGGACCTAAAAGGTGGTGAGCCATTTAAAGTAAATGGACATAGACTTAAATTTATATGTTCAATGGGCCACCAACGATATGTTAGTATCTGAACTCATCAGACTACAAGATCCTAAGGTTAATTAATTAGTTTAGGAGTAGTACGTCTGGCTGAATACGTAAAACTTAGCGCTTTCTGGGAGCAACCCAGAGTATTTTAATTATTTGAATTTAATTATTTTTAAGTGTGTTTATTTGCTTATTTGTGTGTACCCAGTTAAGTTGGGGAGGATTCATCCTCCTGAACTTAGTTACGTTTAGAAATTATAATTTAAATTAAATAATAAGACCCCGCATCAGAAAATAAAAAATTTAAGCACGTAGCAAAAATTATTTTAACCCGATAATAAGAGCGTAAGTTGGGAGAATACCCGTAGAAATTAAAAAAATTAAAGAATTAGGGTTTCAAGACTAGTGCAGGGCCCAGATCACGAATCCAGAGGCCCGGGCGCAGGCCTGCGCTTGCCCTGCGGCCCGACGCACTTAAAATCTTATAAAAATGGTACTGATCGTCCCCATAACTCCAAAACCCTAATTCCAGTTCCCGAAACGGCGGATTTCGATTTCTAAGCCTAAAAACCTTCAAAAATTCATCTTTTTCACGTCAAATCTTCAATCCGACGTTAGTTCTTCTCAATTACTAGCAAGGTATACTCCCCATAACCCCTTTAACTTCATTTTACCTTAGTTTCATAAAGATTTATCATGCATGCATGGGTTGAGGTTTTTTGGGGTTACATGGTTTTTGATAAAAGAAGGATTATTAATAATTTTCTAATATTCATTTAATTTATATAAAATTATGTTTACAAAACTTTTATAAAAAGTATGCATTTTTCCGTATTTATTATATTTTGAAACTTTTTGTCGTAAAGGGTTCTGTTTTTATTGTTAAATAATTTATTATTAAAGTTCATGCATTTGATAGGGTTTGATTGGGCTCACATATATTGTTGGTGAGACTTAGGATTAGTTTGTTTATTATTGAAAAAGGGTGTTTAAATAATCATTCATCATTTACGTAAAAAAACACCACATTTTTAATCCTTTGTCTTTGCGTTATTTTTAGATGTCAACCCAGTTCCATGCAAACGGTAATCGTCCCGGAAATTCCCAAAAACCTAGGATGAGAACCCACGACCCTAGGGATGTTCGTTTTGAGAAATCACTCAATGTGGAGTTCCCGGAAATTCCCCCGAACACTAACAATGGTAAACCCCCTAAGTTTTTCATATAGCATACTTTGAAAACACCGGACTTTGATAATTTTAAAATATTAGAGTGTTTTGAGAGATTAGGATGGGCTAGAGCTATACAATGGGAACTTCCATTTATCCATACTAGTTTGATCCAACAGTGGTTTGCTACTGTTCGGAAAGCAGAAGAGGAAGAGGACCATGACTGTGAGCTCACGGGAATAGTAGGAAACAAGAAAGTGTCAATATCTAGGAAAATTCTTTGTGAGGAATTCGGTATAGACGCAGATATTCCAAGGCCTAGGAAATTTTGGTTATCTTTAGACGTTCAAGGGGGTAGAGCGAGACAAATTGGTGGATGGTCTAAGAAATGGGATGGGATATTAGCCACGGTATTTGGAATGTCAATAGAGGAGGCCAGAGACTATGTTTATTATAATAAGGGGGGACTTATGTCCGCTAGCTAAGGTGCTGTGGAAGTTTGTTATCCTCAACTTGCTTCCCAGAAGTCAAGACACCACTGTTGTTAGATCCCAAGAGATACTGTTAGTGCATGCTTTAATGACTAGATACCCGACCATATCCTTAGGGTACATAATAATGGAAAACCTATGGGAGTGTAGTTTCTCAGGTCAAGGGATGAATTATCCACACTGCCGTATGCTAACTGAGCTATTTATTATTAAAGAAGCGGTGTCGGAACAATTCCCAATTAAATACCTTAACCCAAACGAGTTTGGTTCACTAGACTCACAATGTTAGGGCTAGTTTTCAAGAAGAACCATTTAGGCTATCAAATTCGTTGTCCTAAAACCTCTAAAGTAACCTAAATCCCATTCATTGCACCCGACAACCGTGAAGGACAAAACAACAAAGATGATGAAAGATCATGGGTAAAAGTAACAATCGAAGACTTGATGAGATCTCAAATCAACATTCTGAAGGACGTCATGGGTAGCATACTAAATGCAAACAAATATGTGGTGAGGAATATTGAAAAGTTGCAAGAGGAGCAAAACAAACATGCGAAGTTGTTTCAAAGTCACTCAGACTGGCTCACCAATCTTCAGATCACTATCGGAGAGTTGGAAGAGATTGTCGCACCTCCGGCCGAATGTTGATTTTATAATTATTTGAATATTAATTCTAATTATGTGTGTTAAACATTAAGTATGGTTTGATTTATATCTAATGTTGTGGTTTGTTTTGTTTGGTTTGGTTATTTACGTTTATTTGGATTGTCATAGTACTTCATTTTTATTTTTAATTTTAAAGTGTGATGTTTATTTGTTTGTTTAATTTTAATTGTTATGGATAAGGAATATGTACCGATCTATCTCTCTAAGATCTTAACCGATGAATTAATTTTAATGTGACGAGGACGTCACAAAAGTCTAAGTTGGGGAGGGTAGGTTATAACGATAAAATTAATTAATTAATTTAGCCCTCACAAAAATTTTTAGACTACATTCTTTATCAAAAATTAGAAAGATTTACAGTCCCGCATACCAAATCAGTAAAAAAAATGAAATTTTAGCAGTGTTGGGCGCAGGGGGGCGCAGGCCTGCGCTGGCCCTGCGCCCGATCGAGATAAAATGCAAATTTGAGCCCCATTTCATCATTTTCACAATCCTAGAACATTAGTCTACGCTTGGGTGAGCGGCTCTTTCGAAAAAACCCTACTTTTGTGCCCAAAATTTGCAAATTTAAGCTCCAAAACACCCACATTTTCATAAATATCAAAGATTTAGGCTAGAAATCACCTCTTTGTGGGTAGTTCATCCATTGTGAAGATTTTTGGGTAGAGAAAGTGGTGAAGAAAAAATTTAGATTTGTACCAAGTTAAGCTTCCAATCACCAAGGTTAGTGTTTTTATTGAGTAATTGCAACTTATTTCATATTTTTTGAGCAAAAATGAAAGCTTGAGCTTCATGGTCATCCATGGAGTTTTCATGGTGATTTTGACTTTTTAGAGTCAAAGTATGTGAAATTGCATGAATTTGATGATAACCTTGAAGTATGTTTTATGAGATATGTGTTTATTTGTTAAGTTTGTTAATTTGTCATGGTTAATTTCTAGAAATTAATTTGAGTTTAAAAAGTTGGTTTCCTAAATGTGCATATTTTGTTAAAATCATAAAACTTGGGTGATTAGCTTAAAATTAATTTTATGTGCTAAATGGTTTTTATTAAAACATGATAAATCTTTAGTGCTTAAAAAAATGGGAAGTTATAGACTATATATATAGGATGCAAAGTGAGTGTAAAAGAGTGTGTGTGTGTGTGTGTGTGTGTGTGTATATATATATATATATATATATATATATATATATATATATATGTGTGTTACATTACTTAATTTATCTCATACATATTGTCGTTGGTTGGCACAAATTGTAGATGTCGAAGAGAATGAGGCAACGAACTCAAAATGTTAATGTCCCGATAGATTGGTCTCCAAACCTCCTATTATCCCAACACCCCGAACACATTAGAACACACTTGTTTCTGTATAAGAAATATTCAAATAAAGTGTTAGCTGAAAAGAGGGTTAAGAGGAGTGATTTTGAGTACTATGGGATTCCATACCTTTTTGACTATTTAGGGTGCGAAAGTGTGCTTGAGTTGGGCGGCCATGATATTTATCAGGCCGATGTAGTCGAAGTGATGTCTACCTTACGGAGGGAGACAGGTCGTTTAGCGAACGACTTTAAGTTGATAGGTACCGTCCATGGTAGGGACGTGGTGATGCATGCACAAATCCTTCGCCAATTATTTAATTTAGATACTGGGGTAGGCTACGAAGGGTCTAACCAGCAGGGGTATGAGCATAGGAATGAGGCCCAATTGGCCTTTACTGACATGACTTGGTCAGGGGAGTGGGCAGAGCAGGTAAATAGAGTTTTTATTCCATCCATTTTGGAGTCTGAGTCCTCCACTTCCTATAGCCGAAAGGCTTTGTCTCCGAGGTGTAAGGTGCTTCACAAGATTATTGTGAACAACATCTTGCCTCGCGATAGTGACCTGACAAAAGTAAGGCATAGGGATATCACGGTCCTTCACGCCCTTCTTAAGGGTAGGCCCAGACTGTCCTTTGCGTGGACAATTATGAATGATCTATGGGCTATGTACAATACGAGAGAGAGGACGATCATCCCCCATGCTTGGTTGATCTCCAAGTTCCTTGAGAGGATAGTCTCACTTTCGCCCGATTCCCTACTATCCCCCATTTCGGCCACGTTCATTACAGCCGCCATGTTCCCTACCTTGATTTTTAGGGAAGTTGACGAACGGTTCGAGATATTCGACAAAGAGACAAATGAGTCGTATATCGAGCACTATATTGAGGATGAGAGGAGAGAGAGAGAGAGAGAGGGGGGGGGAGAAGGCCGCTAATGAAGCGGGACTTTGGCATCCTGAGCTGAACCTAGGTGCGTCTACCTTGCGCAGTCGAGGTAATGACAGTTTTGATTTTGACCGCATGATGAGGCGGATAGAGGATATAGCAGTGGGTCAGGGTGAGTTCCGAGAGGATGTGACCCAGAGATTGGATGAAATGAATAGGCGTATGACCCATATTTATGATAGGGTCGATCACTTAGCGGGTCAGGTAGATCAGTTATAGTATGGGCAGAGAGCCCTGGCATATCAAAATGCCTACTACCAGCCATGACTGGGCATATTGGGAGGGAGTCCGACATCACGAAGACTCCGTAGCCGGTATGCCATATCAGTCTTATGAGGATTACACGATGCCCGACTACCAGGCCTATAACCCTGTCGTAGATACTTATCAGCGCTATCCGGCACATGTCAGGCAGGACCTCCCAGACCCGATGCCTCCTCACTTGGTTCTGCCGACTGCACAGTTCACCACCGACCAGAACCCGTATACCGACTTCTTCAACAGCGTATTCGGTCCTCCTCTGCCGCCTCCTCCATTTGATTGATCAGGTACTATCCTTCCTTATTCTTTACTTTTCTGTCTTTTATTTTATTTTAGTTTGTTATGCATTTTATTTCTTTATCGTAATTTTCATTTATTTTTAGTTCTTAGCCGAGTCCTTTTTAGAGTTTATAATGTTTATATAGTCTGACATATCTTCCCCATTTGAGTCTTGTTTGCCTATCAGGCCGTGGAACATGATGATACTTAGAAAATACATGTGCGAGTGAATTGGCTAGTGTTGACATGATATTTTATAATTAAGAAAAGAGTCATAATAATAATTAAAACTTTTTCCATGTAAAATGAATTCAAGTACGCTAAAATGTATTTAGGCTTAAATATAAGTATAGTTCAAAAAGATTTTGGAAACCCATGCAATAAGTGGGAGAACGTAATCATGTTTTAGCCTCAAAAGTAAGTTAACTGTAGTCTAGATGGTTTGGGAAACTAAATCCGTAGGGGTACCACTCATGCCTAATCCCCTAAAACCATTTGGTTTGGGAGCGATTGACTGAAATCTCGTTACATGCACCATCTAACTAATCTAGTGAAAAGAATACAGATAGAAGCATGGTGTTAAAAAGAAAATTTGTCGTAGACATGAAAAGAGCAAAAGATGGTCGGAAGACCCACATGTTTTAAGTATCGTAACCTTGAGCTAAAAGGGTATTTTCAAAAGTGAGATACATTATATAAATTCTAAGAGAAGTATATTTTAACTGAAAACGTCTTCAATTTTCATGTTAAGAATTTTAATGCATTAGTGCGAAGGCTAGCTTAACATCAAATTCCTAGAGTCACTGCTAATACATGCTCGTTATATAGTTAGTTTTGATTCCAAAAGCTTGTTCGGGGACGACCAATAGTTAAGTTGGGGAGATTTGATAAGTCTATAATTTATATGGTTTCAGAGTCATATTATGATTATTTTAAGCACCGATACTTCTTAAAATCCATATAATTACTCCAAGTTTGTATTCCAGGGCCAAGATGTTAAAAAGAAGCAATCCGAGAGATTTCAGAGCAAACCAAGCTGAAGGGGGCGCAGGCCAGTGCCACCCTGCGCTCCACAAAGAGTCCCGACGTGTGTGAAAGTGTGTCGAAGCCTTACCGGAGTGGATCTACGATACGAGAACGAAGACGGTGATTCGCAAGCTACCCAATGGCTATGATTGTGACGAGCAAACGATGAGCGGCTAATCCCATTAGCCGTTTGCGGAGGATCTACGGCTAAGTTTACTCTACTTTAATTTCTCGTGCTTTGATGTATTTTTATTAAATGAGATCTATTGTGTATGCAAATGATAAGCATTTGGCTATGATTATGATTGTATGTTTTGATTGGTAAAAGCAAGATAGTTTATCGTGGTACTATTATTTGTGCCGAGTCCATTAGCTTAGGGACTAACACAAGTATTAATATTGCATACGCTATGCCAAGAGTTATTGGTTAAGACATGTTTGATTAATTTGGTCGTGCAATTGATTATGTCTATGTGATCGTTGCATGAAATTATAGTGAGTAATACTTATGTCGTGGTGATCCCGTGAATGGTTATTCGTCTCTTGATTGTTTATCTACTACGTTAGTTACTTCGTCACTAATTTTAGTTAAAAGCGATAGCAATTCATTACTCTAAACAAATCATTCAAATCCACAAATTACCAATTTAAGTGCTTTTAATAAACTTATAAGGCTAATAACCTAATCCTAATTACAACCACACTCCCTGTAGATTCGACCCTTACTTCTCTAGCTAAATAGTTGATTTAAGGATTATTTTTGCGGGTCACAACGACGGCCCGTCAAGAAGCTGATCTCCTTCTTTTTCAAATGAGTTGGCATTGATTTTGAAATTTTGTTCTCGAAGAGAAAACTGTCGTCTTGCCTCATTAAACTCATTTTTTTCTTTTCTTAAAAAATTGTTTCTGTCTGAATCAAACAACTCTTTGGTTTCTTTTAACGTTAACTCAAGGTCATGGAATTTATCATTATTTAGTGAAGTGTCAGCCTAGACGAATTAAGTCGAGCAATTTCGGCTTCTAGATCTGATATTTTCTTTGTAAAATCTATACATTCTTGCTCATAATCTCGTGTTGTATTTTCCAGTATCTGTTTTAGATCAGAAGCCCAGTGTTTTAGAATAGAATATGGTACGTATTCTCGAGGTTTTGGCAAGGTCAGATCAAGCGGAATCTCATTTGGTTCAACAAATTCATCTTCTCTAAATGTTTTATCTAATTTTCCTTGAGAATCGTAATTTAACCAGTCATAAACAAATTTAATTTGTTTTATATCAGGTCTTGCTCGTTTTTCTTCTTCTTGGGTTAGCACTTCTGGCAGGTTTTTGTGATAAGCCATTTTAAAACCGCAACCCAGAGTCTCAATATCATATAAAGGATCATGTTGTTTATTGACCATTTCTTCCATGACTCTAGGACCTGTAAATCCTAAGCCATCTTTAGACTTCAACTTTCTAGGTTTATACATATTTATAGTTTGATCAGTTTGACCACGTTTGTAAAACCTATCTTCCATTTCTTTGAGTTTTTCGTTTAATTTTGTTCTCTCAGCCAGGACACATTCATAGTTGTAATCACTGTGGGACTTATCAGACTTAAACACTTGATGATCGTATTCTAATTTGCACAGTTTAGCAGTTACATCTTTGGTCACAGTATTAGTCTTAGATAGTTCTTCTTGTAATGCAAAGATGTTTGTTTTCAAATCAGATGTTCCATTTCAAGCATCCCGAAGGGCAGTTTGACAAACTCTTAGATTTTTGGCCTCTTTACGTAAAACAGTTAGTTCAACAAGAAATTCTTCGAGAAGAAAACTTACCTCTTTACCTGTTGAGGGAGATGCATTTCTTGAACTTGCGTCTTGAGTTATCAATGAGACTTCAGGTGCAGAAATTGTACCTTCTGCTGGTTGGGTGTCGGCAATGAAGCACGTAGGATCTGCAACATCCTCTTCACAATTAGTGTCTTCTAACCAGTGTTCCTCTTCATCGAACAGAGCTCGACCAGCATTCCTTTGCTTAGCGAGATTGTATTTCGTCTTATAGTAGTTCTCATTCTTCTGCTTCAGAAGACGACATTCTCATGCAAAGTGTCCCGGTTTACCACAGTTGAAACACCCTTTCTCTTTGTCATCAGCCTTGCGTTCTTCCTCCTTTGGCTTCTCAGCTGCTTCCCTCTTGTCGTCATACTTTTTACTCTTTCGTTCTCGTCGAAGCTTGTTGGACGATTTAGGAAACTTCTTGTGAAATGCATGTGTGAGTGATGCAATTTTCTTTTGTAGTTCAGTAGCCTCAGGATCATTGTCAGCATCGTCATTGTCGGACTCAGAGGACTCAGACAGAATTTTGAGGAGTTTAGCGGCTTTAGAGGACTTTAGTTTCTTATCTATGAGAAGGGAAAGGGTATCAGATGTGGTGGGTTCATCTAGCTTCTTAGGTTCAAGTTTAATAGAGACTTCAGATTGATAGACTATGAGACTATCAAATAGATCATGGATGCTGATATCATTTATCTCACGAATCAACCAGACGAATTGTTTCCATTCTAGTTTCAGAGAATTAACAAACTTCCTATTCACCTCTACTTGAGATTTGTTGACTTTATTCTTTCGGAGTTCATTCATCAGCGTGCAGTACCGATGATATGCAGTCTCCAGGGATTCGCCATCTTTTGCTGAAAACATATCGTAGTTGTTTAGAGCATTTGCTTCACGTTCCTTGACATTCCGATCATTTCCTTGCATTTGCCTCTCAATTTCCTCCCACATCTCTCGGGCAGTCTTAAAACTGTCTATGCTGATATAGATTTCATCCGGAACAGCCTGGATGATGAATGAACGTGCTATCCTATCAGCTTTTATTCGGTTGATTTGAGCAGGTGTGTGAACTATCTTAGGAAATTCCTCGTCTCCGGAATCAGCTCGAGTTGGTTTAGGCGGATTGATTTGTGTTGGACCATTGTAGATGGAGTCTAGAATGTCATCAGCTAACTCTTGACCTTCTATGAAATCGAGGAAACGGGATTTCCACAGAGTGTAGCATCCCCGATACAGAGTTGGAGGCCTGACGTCAGATCCCATAGCGAGAGTGTCGCGGTTCATGTTGAAAGCTTCTTTGGACCAAGATTGGTAAGTGATTATAGCTTAATTGCAAAAACACAACTGAGTTAGATTCAAGAATATGCTAAGGCTGAGTGTAAGGCTGCGTAAACTTGCAGATGAAGTTCTAACTCTCGGATGAAGGTATATCCGAGAGTTATAACTCGCGGATGAATCTTGGGAGATGGACTTAGAATATTTTGAAGTGGTGTTGTGTGTGCCTTGTGATCCGCAAGTAGGAACTTGCGGATGTAGCTATGTCCGCGAGTTGTGAGTTGCGGATGGATTAACTTAACAGAAATTGTGGATGTTTGTGTGTGACTTGTGATCTTGCTAGGAACTTGTGAATGAAGTGATGAGTACTTAGGCAATTTAACACTAACAAGAATCAAGCAGTCTTATCCGAGAGTTATATCTCTCGGATGAAGCATGAAGTATAAAAGACTTAGAAAAATTTAAGCAAATAACACAATTTTCAGTTATATCCGAGAGTTGTAACTCTCGGATGATTAACAGTTTATGACTTGTGATCTGCGAATTTAAACAAAAATTAGGCAAAGATCTGAATGATTTTTGGAATCAAATATGCTTTCTTTCACGAATTTATGATTAAACAGTAAGATGTTCACCCAAAGGAATATAGTATCAAATGAGATTTAACCACAAACAGTTCAGAAGTTTCGATTTCAAAGATCAAACAGAGGTGTTTTTCGTAGAACACGAAGAACTTTCAAGAACTTTAACAATTTTCAAAAAAATTGCATAATTTTTTAAGCAAAAATTTCAAAAGTCAGAAAGTATAAACACTTTAAAACCAATCTTTAGGCTCTAATACCAATTGTAATTCTCATATTAGAAGCATTCACTCAACATTCAATAAGATTATCAATAATATCATGAACATGAAGGACAATATGAACAATATATGAATAATATCAAGAACAATAAGAACATTCAAGATTAGATAAACCTTAATTGCACTTCAATCACGTACGTACATTCAGCCAAAAGATTACAAAAGAAAACCTAGAAATAATCTATTTATAAGCAACTAAATGGATCCAAAACTATTCATACCCATGGGTTGACCTTTTGGTCTTTTAACCCATTTACAATAAACTTTGAAACCTTACAAAATGAACACAAAACTAAGTTTCATTTATTACATTTTGAACCCTGAAACTATCACAACTTCTAGATCTAACAAAAAGCTAACAGTATTTTGGACAAACATGATAACACATGTATGTATAGCAACGATGGTTGGTACTCATGTTTAGTCCCTTAAAAGTGCAAAGCTATCTCAAAGTGGAAGATAACTTTATCGAATAATAGTAGTTATGAAAATCACTAAGGGATAAGTGACTCATTAATACATGTAGCATTAGAAATGAACTATATCCGTTAGACACTCACATGTTGCATTTCTATGATTCTTGAACATCCATTCCAAGGTGCATATATTAGGTAAACTTGACTTAAAACTTAATACGGATTGTCTCATTTGTGATTACTTTATTGGTTAATAGTTGAGTTCATTTTGAATGATTTTTTTATGGTCATTTTATATGTCTTAGCTAATCATGTGGTTTGGCCTTGTCTTATGTGACAAGACAGTTAATTTTGTGGTATGGTCACAACCTTGGATAGTGACTCAAGCTTATGAGATATTTTATGATCTTAATGTTGAGTAGGTAAAAGTCCTTGCATTTGAAAATAACAGGATGAGGAGTCACTGATCTATGCACGTATGTTAGACTCTTTTATGCACTTACTGTAGTGTTAATGCACCCTGTGTGACGATAGCAGTCTAAGTATGTTGGTCCCGAGAGGTTCCCAAAGTATATAGTTATAAGCTGTAGAGGGGGGTGAATACAGCAATTTAAAAACTAGACACTCTTTTCTCAATGTTTGTATGTATTATCAACAATTTGTTAATTACAAACAAGCTTGAATGCAGAATAGTTCAAGCTGAGATGACAGATACAACAGTATGCTTACTAGTCTAAGACAGACTCAAACTAGTATACAATGAATACACTCACTAAGAAGCACTCACTGTGTTTACAAGACTTAAAGGAACGGCTTATGTAAAACAGCTTATACACACAGATGCTGGTTTACACAGAAGGTTTGCATGCATGAAAATCACACTTGCACGTTCACTCTTGGGTTTCAGCACTTAGCTTTCTTCACACTTCTTTCTGACCTTAGAAGCTTCCTTTTATACTCACTTAGAGGATCTAAGAGAAACATCTTCGTTGGACGGAATGAAAAAGGAGAAGTCTTGTTGAAAAGACAACATAACCTTTTCTGCACTTTTCTGAAAAGCAGACTTGTCTTCACATGTGCAGAACTTTTGTCTTTTTACTTTGTCTACTGTTGCATTGCCTTTAACTAATTTAGGAATTTCAACTTTGCGTCTTTCTTCCTTGTAAAGGCCTATTTTGATATAAGAAAAAGGTCTGTCACCCTTTTTCAAATAATCTTTTGTCTTCATGTTACAGAACAGCTTGGGCACGCTAAGCATTTCTGTTTTCCACTTTGTCTTCGACTTTGTAAACTGATCTTGTAGTCAAAAACAATACATGATGACTTGGAAACATATTCCATAAAGCGTTTAGCCTGTTCACAAAGAACAGGTTCTGTTCACAAAGAACATAACACTTTAAAAATGCCCAAGCTGCTCAACAGTGTAGAGCAGCGTAGACAGTTTATGTCCAGCCTGTTCAGCAGACAGAGCAGCTTGGACAAACTGTCTAAGTTGCAACACATGCAACATATAGAACAGCTTTAGACTGATATTGCAAATCATTTTCAGGTTTCAATAAGACATATAACAGGCCTTAAATTCAACCTTCAAATGCATCAACAGGTTTGATTATAAATCTCCCCCTGAGATGTAGAACAGGTTTGTCTGACGCCTTTTTGTGCCTAACAATCTCCCCCTATTTGCAATAACCAGTCCAAGCTGGTCTTATCAAAAATCACTATATATTTTTACAGTACATTTGCTGAAATAAAATTACAACATTACAGTAAAGTAAAAGATCAGTTTATATATACACTGATTCTTGACTACACTAGAACAACACATGTTCTTACAAGAGTACAACTAATGTACTAATGTATTTTACAACTAATGTAAAAGCAAAAATTACAACTTATGTAATAATGTACAACTAATGTACAGGATGTACAACTAATGTACAAGATGTTTGGACTGTTTGAGTTGGGAGCAGATAATGGCAAGCCTGTCCAACTGATGGACAGCTTCCATTCTTCACCTACCCAGATGGTAGATGGACTTCATATTAATGGAGAAGGATCCTGAACCATCCTTTCCAGTTCTTCCCTTGTATCCTCAAGTTCCTCAATTTCACTTCTGATAATCATGAACTTGGGATCATTGAGCTCTCCTCTTTCATAGAAGCCTCTGAGCTGATCCCAGATGGCTGCTCTCCATTTGCTAGACTGCCTGAAAGAAACTGCAAGTCTGAAGGCGGCAAGTTGTCTCAGATCAACTTTGTACAGCTCTGAGGCTCTTTGGAAGCACTTCTTCTGAGTTAGGGGATCTACAAAAAATGCCCCCAGCTCAGGTTCTTCTATAATCTTGCCATCCTCAAACTCTATTCCTTTAGGCAGACTATGATCAACTCCTTTTATTTCAATGGCATAGTCGCCCTGTTCAATCAGCGTAAGGAGTAGCTCCATTTCTGTATCCTTCTTTGTCCTTCTGGCCTTTATTTTGGGGTATGTCACAGAGACACCCTCTTTTACTTCTTTTGGAATCAGGCCCAGCTCACTTACTCTCTCCATCAGCTTCTTGATGTATGCCCTGATAGTCTTAGCCGTTTCTGACTTAGACTGGCTCAGGGCAACTGCCAGTTCCACCCATTCCCTGTATCCCATCTGTGCAACATCAGTGTGATCGTAGGATTCCATTTCAGGGCCTGTTGCACCCATCCTGGTGATCTGAAGCTTCCACTGTGTGCCTTTTCTTGAAATGGGAACAGCTTTGACAATCGCTTCCTTGGCAAGCCTTCTAGTAGCAACATCATGAAATTTCTTTCTAGCCAAGTTGTCAAAGTGGAATTTGGCTCTGGCAGAGGGTACTTGAGTCTTGGTCACAGAGACCTGAGCACCCTGTGCTTTTTCTCCCTCCTTTTCTCCTGCTGATTCCTTAGCAGCTTCCATTAATTTCTTTTGCACCTCCAAGGTAGACATTTTAATTTTCTTTGCTTCTTGGAGTGCAAAAGATTTAGCAGCTTTAGCAGATTCTTCTTCTTTTCTCAATTCCTCCAGAGCTTGAAGCTGTTCTTCTCTAAACTCAAAGTACTTGTGCATAGGAAGACCCATCTCTTTAGCCCTGGCTTTGTGAAACTTAAGATCAGCTGCTTTCTGCTGTTGTTGATCAATGGCTGCTTTTTCTTTTCCTTTAGCTGCTGCTGTAGTGACAGCAGCCTCAGGAATTTCTTCTTCTTCTTCTTCTTCTTCAGTTAGAATTAAGTGCCTCCTTTTACTGCTAGGCCTGTCCTCAGGAATGACTTCCTCCCCCTTAGACTGAGCAGGGTTTGGAGAGACAGCCTGAGTAGGCATAGCAGCTTGAGAGGCACCTTCAGCTGTACCTGTAGATGTCCCTGCTGGTTGACCAGTGGGAGTTGTAGGTACTGCTTTCTCCTTAGGAGAAGAGGTTTTCTCCCCCTTAGACTTAGTCTTCGAGGCAGATGACTTCTCCCCCTTTGAAGGAGATGGAACAGCACCTTCAACACCTGGTCTGCCTGAAGACACAAAGTCAGCAGGCTTACCAGCAGTTTTGGCAGCAGGTTTGGGGCCAACCAGGCTTGTCACTAAGAAAGCCAGGTTGTCCTTAACCTCTGCAAGCTGGGAAAGACAGGCCTGAAGAGAAGAGGCTTGGGAATCAGCAAGAGTGGTCAGCTTAACAATGTTTTCTCTATCAGAAGCTGTGAACAACAGGCTTTGAAGCTGTGCAAGATGGACTTCAAGAGTATCTTGCACATCAGCAAGGTCTGAGGACACAGTATTTGATAGAGAGCCAATAAGAGTGTTCAGGCTGGCCAATGTGTTAGGAAGGGTAGTGTGGCAAGAAGTGAGGAGAGATGACAGCTGTTGGGAAATGGCTGCCATAGAGGACACAGAGTCCTGTTGTAAGGAGAGGATAGAGGAGAGAGAGTTGGATACAGTTTGCAGCTGTGCAGTGAGTGCAATCAGCTGTGAAGAGTTGTCAGTTTGGGGAGTGACTGGGAAGGATTCTTTGAACATATCAAAGAAGCCTTTGAGCTGCTCAGACACAGAGTCTGAGATGATGGATGGTAGGGAGTGCATGGTGTTTTCCAAAGAACCAACTTTGTTGGTCAGCAAAGAAAGCTGATCCTTCAAAGGCAGGTCTTTGGGAGATGGTGGTGTATGGGTGGATTGTTTTGAGTGGGTAGATGGAGAAGATGATGATGAGGCTGGTGTTTGAGGATGTGATGGAGAGGGAAGAGGGACTTGGGACAGAAGCTCCATAGCCTGGGCAAAAGTAAGATGGCCCAGGTTGGAGGGATCAAGAGGTCCTTCAGCAGCGGCTGTAGCTGCATCACCAGGAGAAGGGGATGATGTTTGGGGCCTTTCAGATGCTGCTTGTGTTGCAACACCCTCATGAAGACCAGTGGTGGTTCCCTCTGCAGTGCCTTGGTCTAAAGGCACCTCATCATTGGGAGATGGGATATGCATTTCAACATCAGCAGTGGTGAAACCTGCTGATGGAATGTGCATGAAGGGAGCAGCCTCACCAGAGGGATGGTGTGATCCCTGAGGTTCATCAGCTTGGGTTGTTGGTCCCTCAGCAGCTGTTTGGTGTAGAACAGCTGTATCATGGGGAGCAGAAGTTTGAGGCTGAGCTGCTGATTGGTCTATATTAGCAGCGTGGGCACCTCGTGCAGACTCAGGGTGTGAGGAGATATGAGTGGGGGACAGTGTGGACACAGTATGGAGTGGAGAGGACTCCTGTCTTTCAATATCCTCAGCCTGTTGGGAGGCTGGGATAGTTGATGTGGGTATCTCCGTTTGTACAACTGGTTCCTGTTGGGAGGAACCAGAGGGTCTAGGCTGACTCTGGGTAGACTCAGATTGGAGTGAAGCAGGCTCCAAATGAGCTGAACCTGCTCCCAAAATAGGAGAGGCAGCTGGGGTTGCTTCTTTTTCAACTGAACCCTGTTGAGAGGGAACAGAGGAGTGGTTTTGTGGGCTGTTTTCTTTTTGGCTAGTGATTTGCGTTGGTAATGGATGGATGATGTGGGTGATTGTGGAGTAGGAAGAGGATCTGTTTGGACAGGATGTGAGACTGGGCTAGGAACAGTGAGGTTGGCCTGTTCCATGGTCTCTTGTGCCACAGAGGCACCAGCCACAAAGGCTTCAGGCTCAACAAATGAACCAGGGTGAGGAGTCTGCTCTTCCTCAGCCACAGAGGCTAAAGGAACAGACTCAGACTGAGCTGTTTTGGCCTTCTTTTTCACAGGCCCAGCTTCAGTTGCCAGGGTCCTTTTGACAAGCTTGGACCTGGCTTTGGATTTTCTGGTGGGAGCAGTCTCTGGATCCACCCTCACAGTAGAGGGTCCTTCCACCAAACCTAGCAGCCTCCTCATTGGTGTTGATAGAGGAGGCTCATTCTGCAGGACTGGAGTATAGAAAACTCTATTCCCTATAACTGGGAATGCAGCAGTCTTAAGAAGAGGCTGAGAGTTATAGAGATGCTCACCACATACATGCTTGAAAATGAGGCTCAGAAACCTGGGATATCGAACAGCAGCTGGTCTTGACTCTTGCTGCACCAGGTTCCTCATATTCACAAAAATCCATTTACCCATATCAAGGGTAGTCCCATCCACGAACTGTAGGGCGATAGGAACTTCATCTCTGCTGAGTTGGTCAAATGAACCAACTTTGCTTCCAAAACACATCACCACTGAGGCGAATAAGAAGCTGTAGGTAGGAGAGAGGTCCTTCCTGAACAGTGTTGCTCCTATTTTGGGTTCTGCCACACCACAGAAGCGTAGCAGATTGCCCATTTGATCATTTTCAGCTTGGGGCTTATCGTAAGTTGCAGCAGTTGGTAGATGTAGCACCTCCCTGAGCAGATCAGAACTAATCTCAATGGTCTGAGTCCCATTGAGAATAGTACCTTGGATGACTTTGGTTTCTGGGTTGTAAGCACAGGTGTACCAAAACTCATATACCATCTCCTGGTACAGGACACCAGGAGATGCAGTCATCGCGTAGTTCAACGGATGAACTTGAAGGAACTCCACCATTTCTTCATAACCCTTCCCCACATAGTTTTTGGGAATGGTTAAGTTAGCAATGTAGTTGGTGGGTTTGATAGTCAGCATTGTGGTGACTGACGAGTGTATGACAACGTCCTCACCAACGAACACTGGGAGAAAGGGATTAGGTCTGTGAGCCATTTGGGAATTTTTGAGGTTTGAAGAAGCAAAAGACACTTAGTCGATTTTTAGGGTTCTTGAGGATTTCTGGAAATGATGAGGAAGACGAAGATGAAACAGTATGTAGGTATTTATAGGATTTGAATGGTCGTGTGTATGAGAGAGAAAAGATTTGGGCGGTTTGATTTGAAATGTTAGTTGACGGAAAAACGGAACGGTTGTCCATGTCAGAACATTTGTCAGACCACTTGACCTTTTTAATCACTAACACACGAAATCAACATTATCCGCAGTAATTAAGTTAAATTAAAACATAATTTAAGTAACTTAATTATGAAGAAAGGTAATTAAACTTCTGGTCTACGCTGTTGGTCAAACCTGTGATGATCAGGGTCAACACAAGGTTCTCAGTCTTCAAGCTGTTCTCCCTTCAAACTGTGCCTTCAGCCTGCTCTCTTTTGTAAGAACAGGTTGTGTTCAATAGTTGAACAGGTTACAAGACAATGGCTTGTAAGACAGTGTGAAGAAGTGAACAGGTTGAAGATTGGACCATCAGAGCAGGCTGGACGAATAAACTGTTTTTGTTCAGCCTGTTGTATGCTCAAGCTGTTCAAGTTTTTCAGACAAATGACTAAGTACAGAACATGTATAACCTGTTCTGCCTAAGCTGTTCAGAGAAACTTGAGCAGTGTGAAACACACAAATTCTTAGACCTTTGAGAAACACTTAGTCACTCTTGTTTAACATGCCCAGCTTGCTGACAAGGTAATTAAACCTTGTTTCATCCAGAGGTTTGGTGAAAATGTCTGCAAGCTGTTCATTGGTGGAAATAAAACTTACCTCCACATTACCTTTCTGAATGTGATCCCTGATGAAGTGATGTCTGACTTCAATATGCTTTGTTCTTGAATGAAATACAGGATTGTTGGAGATGGCTATGGCACTTGTGTTATCACACAGAATAGGAGTTTTCCTATACACAAGGCCATAATCTTCAAGCTGATGCTGCATCCACAGAATCTGCCCACAGCAGCTTCCAGCAGCAATATACTCAGCTTCAGCAGTAGAAGTGGACACTGAGTTCTGCTTCTTGCTACTCCAACTGATCAACTTTCCACCAAGAAGTTGACACCCACCTGTTGTGCTTTTCCTATCTAACCTGCAGCCTACAAAATCAGAATCTGAATAACCTGTTAGCTCAAGGCTTGAGTCTTTGGGATACCAAAGACCCAAACCTGGTGTACCCTTTAGGTACCTGAAGATTCTTTTGACAGCGGGTAGATGAGATTCCTTTGGATCAGCTTGGAATCTAGCACATAGACAGGTGGCAAACATAATATCAGGTCTGCTAGCAGTTAAGTAAAGCAAGCTCCCAATCATGCCTCTGTAAGCTGTTACTGAAACAGCTTTGCCACTAGCATCAGCATCCAATTTTACATTGGTTGCCATTGGGGTTTTAATAGGAGAACTTTGATCAAATTTGAACTTTTTCAAAAGATCTAAAGTGTACTTTCTTTGATTTATAAAAATTCCAGTTGAGGTTTGTTTAACCTGCAATCCTAAAAAGAAAGTTAGTTCTCCCATCATACTCATTTCATATTTAGATTTCATGAGTAATGAAAAATTCTTGCATAACTGCTCATTAGTAGAACCAAATATTATGTCATCCACATAAATTTGAACAAGCATAATATCAGACTTCACCTTCTTTATGAACAGTGTGGTATCCACTTTACCTCTGGAGTACCCATTGCTCATAAGGAATTCAGTAAGAGTGTCATACCAGGCTCTAGGGGCTTGTTTGAGACCATAGAGAGCTTTGTCCAACTTATAGACAAATCCTGGGTGTTGTTCATTTTCAAAACCTGGAGGCTGCTTGACATAGACTTCTTCTTGCAGCTTCCCATTCAAAAATGCACTCTTCACATCCATTTGAAATACCTTAATGCTCTTATGAGCAGCGTAGGCTAGATACAAACGAATTGCTTCTAGCCTGGCCACAGGAGCAAATGTTTCATCATAATCAATTCCTTCCTCCTGTCTGTAGCCCTGAGCAACAAGTCTTGCCTTATTTCTAATGACATGACCTTGCTCATCCATCTTGTTCCTGAAAACCCATTTTGTGCCAATTATAGTTTTACCTTTAAGAGCAGGGACCAGTTTCCATACATTGTTTCTCTCAAACTGATTGAGTTCTTCTTGCATGGCAGTGATCCAATTGGCATCTTTTAATGCTTCATCAACCTTCTTTGGCTCCATCAGTGAAACAAAACTAGAGAACATACAAAAGTTCCCTAAGCTGTCCCACCGTGTTTGTATCCCTTTGTTGATGTCACCAATTATTTGATCATTGGGGTGACACCTGATCCACTTAGGATCATTTTTCAATGATGATTTACCTGAGTTGTTAACATCTTCAGCAGGTCCTGTTGAACAGCTCTCAAGATTTTCAGACACACTGTTGTCTTGAGCCTGTTTACTTGTTGAACATGTCTGACCACTGTTGAACATATCAGCAGAGGAACTGGGAAAATCAGCATTGATAGGTTCTGGACATGCAGTTGTAATTAAGTCAGTACATTTATTCACACAGGGTGTATTGACATAATCATCATCATGTCCATCATGATTAACAGGTTCCACACTGGGTGTAGTGGAAGCTTTTGAGTCCTCTTCATTGATTGAATGCATCAGATCATCAAAGTTAAGTTCTCCTGAAACTGATTCAGGAACAGCTTTGGTGGAGGCATTCTTGGACTCTTCAAAGGTGACATTGATAGATTCATCTATCACCCTTCTTTTGTTGTTGTATACCCTGTAGGCTTTGGAGATAGCAGAGTAGCCAACAAACACACCTTCATCAGCTTTAGGTTCAAATTTCGACAGCTGGTCCCTTTGATTCAGAATGAAACAGGGACATCCAAACACATGGAAATAACTGACATTTGGCTTTCTCCCTTTGAGCAGCTCATAGGGAGTCTTGTTGAACCTTTTCACCACTAAGGATCTGTTTTGGGTGAAGCAGGCAGTGTTAACAGCTTCAGCCCAAAATGATGAAGGTAAACCTGATGCACACAGCATGGTTCTGGCAGCTTCAATGAGAGTTCGGTTTCTCCTTTCAGCAACTCCATTTTGTTGAGGAGTTCTTACTGCTGAAAAGTTTTGAGTGATACCTTTCTCTTCACAGAAGTCTTCAAGAGTACTGTTTCTGAATTCAGTACCATGATCACTTCTAAGCTGCTTTACTTGGGCAGAGTTCAGCATTTCCATCTTTTTGACAAATCCAATAATCTCTCTAGCAGCCTCTCCTTTGCTCTTCAGAAAGATCACCCATGTGTACCTGGAGAACTCATCAACCATTACAAGAGTGTATCTTCTTCCTCCTAGACTTGGGACATTAACAGGTCCAAACAAGTCCATATGGATTAAGAAGAGTGGAGTATCAATAGAGAAATTATGTTTGGATTTAAAAGATGTTTTTCTCTGCTTGCCTTTCTCACAAGCTGTGCATAATCTATCCTTAGCAAAAGTCATAGAAGGTAAACCTGTCACCAACTCTTTCTTACAGAGTTTGTTGATGTTCTTGAAGTTCAGATGTGACAGTCTTCTGTGCCATAGCCAGTTTAGATCAGCATTTGTTCTTGTGAGAAAACAGGTTTCAGTTGTGGGGTCAGCAGAATGCATATCCACAACATATACACCTTTCTTTCGTTGAGCACATAGCACAACTTTGCCTTGGGAATCCAATATGTAACCCAGGTGCTCATCAAAGTTAACCTTGTAGCCAGCATCACATAGTTGGCTTATGCTAACAAGGTTATGTTTTAGCCCAACCACATAGGCTACTCTTTTGAACACTGCAGCACCAGCTTTAAGAGTTCCATATCCCTCAGTGGATCCCTGTACATTGTCACCAAAGGTGACTTTTGGCCCTTTTTCAGGCCTGAGTTCACTCAGCAATTCTTTACAACCTGTCATGTGCCCTGAGCAGCCACTATCCAAGTACCAAACCTGGGAAGGTTGTTTTTCCTGCAGAGTGATAAGAGAATTATTAGTCATTTTTAGGGGAACTCATCACAGAGATGAGTTCTCCTACTTCATCAACATTTGTTGATGGATTTGAAATATCCACACTAATATTCCCTATCTGAATGGTATCAGCTTGAATACCATTCTCAGTAACTGTGCCATTTCCAACACTGCCTGTGACAGCTGTGAGAGAAACAACAGAGTTAACAGGCCTCATGTCCTCAGATTCAGGACAGTCCTTGGCCAGATGTGTCTTCTTCCCACATTTGTAACATTTTCTCTTTTTAATATTTTTGGAAGAAGATCATTCGAATTTAGCTGAGGTTCAAACTTGTCAGAATCGAATTTGTCAGATTCGAAGTTGTCAGAAACGAACTTGCCAGATTCGAACTTGTCAGAAATTTAGGGTTTCTTCAAACTTGCCAGAGATTCGAATTTGTCAGAATTTCTAGGGGTTTTCTCGAACTTACACTCATTCGAACTTGTTGAGTTCGAACTTAAGTCAATTCAAATTTAGTTTTCAGACGAATTTAAACTTAAATTATTCGAACTTGCATAAGTTCGAAGTGTTTATTTTAAATTAATTTTAAATTAAATTGTTTAAGTTTGAAAACAAAAAGGTTAGAAAGAATGTCGAGTTTGCAAAAATTCATAGAAATGGACCACGAGGTAGGCAAAGCAAATTCTCTGCCAAAGCTAATGAAACTGGAGGATTATAATTGGTGGAAGGATAGGTTTGCTAATTTTGCTCGATTTAACGACATGCGTATGTGGATTTGCATCGATGAGGGATATATTCCTCCTACGGAAGAGTTAGAGGGCCGACAAAGAGTCTTAACTTATCAGAACATGAAAGATGATGACAAGAAACTTTATGAGGCCGAGAACCGAGCTTTCTCAATTATCAGGATGGCGTTACCTCAAGAAATTCTACACACTTTAAGAAATCATAGGACTTCTAAAGAGCTATGGGATGCTCTAGAGAAGAGGTGTGAGGGAAATTCAAGGGTTCGCAAGGGTAGAACTGAGATGCTGAAACAGCAGTTTGCTATTTTCAAGGCATTGAAGAATGAGACGTTAGATGAGACAATCACTAGATTTTATCATCTGTTAACTGAGCTTGACAATCACAATGTTGATTATCAAGAGACTGAGAAGATAGACAAACTTCTAGATGCTTTACCGGCGAAGTGGGAGATGTACACAGCGTTAATAAAGCATGATGAAGAGAAGTTTAAGACTCTCACTCTTGAAGGAGTAATTGGAACGCTGAGGGAATATAACTTCAAGTTGCAGAAGAAAGAACGGGAGTTTGAACAGGTTCAAGATCCAGAAATGTATTTTGGAAAGTCAAAACAGTCAATTGCTGGTGAACTGAAGTTAGGGGCCACAGCATTCTTCTCGGGAGAAGAATCCATTCCAGTGGAGACAGAGGAATCTAGCAGCAGGGCATTCTTAGGGTTTTCCAAACCAGAAGAAAAACCAACTCATTCAGCGTCTATGTCTCAAGGATACACAAAGATGCCAATGATCGCAAAATCGGCTGAAGATCATCTGAACCTTTTAGCTTCTTTTGTCGCAGCGTACGACAATTGCGTTCAAGGGAAGATAAATGATCTTGCGTTATGGGAAGAAGACTACGATCAGGTAGATCCTGATGACTTGGAAGAAATGGACCTACAGTGGCAACTAGCCATGGTGACTCAAAGGGTCAAGAGATTCATGAAGAGGACTGGAAGAAATTTGAACGTAGGCAACAACAAGGTTGGTTTTGACAAATCAAAGGTTAAGTGTTATAATTGCCAAGGATTGGGACACTTTGCAAGAGAGTGTCAAAGACCAAAAGTAGAGAACTATCTGAATCAGAACCAAAGGAGATATCAATCTGGTGGTTCTGGGAATCAAGCAGCCATCGCTGGTCTATTAACTAATGTGTCATCTAACAGACAGCTTGATGGAACTTATGATTGGAGTACTTATCCGGAGTCGAATGCTAGAGCCTTTATGGCTGAAGTAACTGAGACTGGGGATGACAGAGCTGAAGAAGTTGCAGAGGACACCAAGCAGAATGATACAAGTCCTTTGTTGGTGGAAAAGTCAGAGGAGCAAACCATTCTGGAGTTTGCTGCTAAAATGGCTAACGTGGAATCGGATCACAAAAAGATAACTCTAAACTTTTCTACATTTCATGACTTATCTGTTTTAAGTGCTACTTTAAATGATAGGTTAAACTTAGTACTAGAAACACATAACAACTTAACTGCTCAGATCCAATCGTTAAAATCAGATAACACTAGTCTTATAGATATTAAGGAAGATCTAAGGAATAAGCTGAAAGCAGAAGCTCAGGACGTCATAGTTCTAAAAGACAAGTTAAGTAAACAATGTGTCAGGATAGAACTCATGTAATGAGCATGTTGAAGCTTTGACCAAAGAACTCACTCTTAAGGATGTAGAGCTAGCCGAGTCTAGAGTTAATGTTGCTGAGGCAAACAACAAGCTTGAAAAGTTAGGAACTCGTCTCTAAACCTAGGAAAGATCTTAGAAGCTCAACGGCAGTCTAAGAAGCCAGTAGGCCTAGGTTATCAAGAGAGTCCTCCACCATTCAACAACAACTACGTGCCTCAACCTCAAGATAAAACTGATGAAATGGTCGAATCAGAGGTAGCAATTGGAACTGAATCTGATAAGGATAAGTCAACTAAGGTGTCTAATATTACCTCTAAGATTAAGAAAGTCAAGTTTGTGCAGTCTACTAGTGACACTAGGGGAAGCTAAACCTGAAATGAATAATCAGCAAGAAGAAGTAATCACTGTAGTTGAAACGAAAGAGAATGACACTAGGACACCTAAGTCAAAGGGTATGTATAAAAAGCCGATTGATAAGATGTCATGCTTTAGATGTCATGAGAAAGGACATGTTGCGTCTAGCTGTCCTTATAAGATAGTGGAGTCTACACCCTCTAAACCAGAGTCTAGACCTACTGTAGGAAAGCAAGAACAACAAAGACCAGTACCTAGTATTGCCAGCACTAGTAGTTCTCAACATATAGAGAAGAATGTGAGTGCAACACGTAGGATAACTGTTAAACAAATACCGGTGTCGATCAGACAGCAAGAAGTGATTAGGACTAATTCTCCAAATAGAGTTCCTAGTCAGTCTAGGTCAGGACCACAACAAGGATATAGGAGTACAACACCTAGAAGGACTTACACCCCAGTTAGGTCTCATACTCCTCAAAGACAACAGACACTAGGTAGAGCCCAGGGATATCAGAATGAAATGCATTATAATAGAAACTATTCTAGAGCTCAACCACAAATGATAGCCCAAAGGCCAAGGGTGAATCTTAATCACTCAGCACCACAACAGGTTCTCAATCAAAAACCCAAGTCACTTGAAAGGATAGATGGGTACTTGAAGGAGTTCACGTTTGTGGATGAGAATGGTATTACCAAGTCAGTCATGGCTTGGGTTCCCCGTGATAACTAACTTGTTTTCTTTCATGTGCAGGAGCTAACTACAGGTCTAAACAACAAATGGTTCGTCGACAGTGGTTGCTCTCGTCACATGACTGGGGAAATGAGTCTACTCACAAACTTCAAGGGAGGGAACAAGGGTTTTGTATCATTCGATGGGAACAAAGGAGGTCATATCACTGGAACAGGAGTGGTCACTATGGGACAATCACACTTGATCAAGTTTACCATGTTGATAAACTTGATCACAATCTCATTAGTGTATCTCATATCTGTGATAAGAAGAATTCAGTTATTTTTACTGAAACTGAAGCGTTAGTGCTGAAGCCGGGATTCAAAGTACCTGAAGAATGGATCATGATGAGAGCTCCAAGGAAGAATGATCTGTACATGATGGATATGAATATATCAGACTCTTCGATGGAAACAATTTGTCTACTATCCAAAGCTTCAGAATCCGAATCTATTCTATGGCACAGACGCATGGCACACTTGCACCTAAGGAAAATGAATTACATTACTAAACATGGTCTGGTGCAAGGTGTTCCACTGAAGAGTCTTCAGTTCGATGAAAAGTGTGTCACGTGCAAGAAAGGAAGGAACAAAGCTGACTGCACACTTTAGTACTCCGATTCAAGTGAATCACAATCTCGGACCGGGTACAGATAGTGATACTGATGTGGATCCGACTTTATATCGGGCCATGATCGAGTCACTTATGTATTTAACTTTTTCTAGACCTGACATTATGTTTGTTGTGTGCATTTGTGCTAGGTTTCAAGTAAATCCAAAGGAGATGCATATGAAAGCCGTGAAGCGAATTCTGAGATATCTGAAGTCGAAACCGAAGCTGGGACTTTGCTGTCATGCTGTGGAGATCTGGAATCGGAGGCATACACCGACTCTGACTATGGTGGATGTAGCTTGAACCGGAAATCAACAACTGGAGGTTGTCAGTTCCTTGGAGGGAGGCTCGTATCCTGGCAATGCAAGAAACAAACTTCGGTAGCCGTATCAACATGTGAGGCCGAGTATGTAGCTGCTGGTAGTTGCTGTTCACAGGTTTTGTGGATATAACAACAATTGTGGGATTACGGTTTGACTTATATTCATACTCCAATTAGGATAGATAATCAATCAACAATTGCTATAACCAATAATCCAGTTACACAGTAAAACAAAGCATATAGACATAACACATCATTTCATACGTGATTCTGCTGAAAAGAATTTGATAAAACTGGTAAAAGTTGCAACGGAAGACAATAATGCATGTTTATTCACTAAAGCATTTGATAAGTCACGCTTTGATTGTTAGTTCAACTAAATGGCATGCGTAATCCAGACTCACTTGACCTTAGTAATTTTTCTTTCTTTTTATAATAAGTTAGTGGTTTAGTTTATCAGCTTATTTTTCCTTAAAAGTGAAAAACAAAAGAATAAAGAGAGAAAACCATAAAAAATTACAAAAAAAGAGAATATCGAAAAATGAGTTAAGTCTTAGAATCATAGGTTCAAAGTGACGAGAATTAACACCGTCTAAACAAACACTAAGTGTTGAGCTTTCACACATAATGCACCATAAATTCTAAGTGATGTACACACTCTTGTCTGATATGTTGGTAAGCATAATACATGAAGGGAATCCTAACAGCTAATAAAATAATCAAGAAAATGTCATATGTGTAACTAACTTAGATGTATGACCAAAAGGTCTTAATTTCTATGTTAGAGACATACAAACAATGATTGAAAATGAGGTATGCAAATTTATTTAGGGGATGTATAGCAACATCAAAATACATCTTAAACAAAGAAAGAAAAAGTTTTGAAAAAGAGAAGGAAGTCAAAACAAGTCGCTTTGTTGTACGTGAGTACAGACCTGTCACCGCTGTTTTAACTTAAGCTAGCAAGATAAGTCGCTTTGTTGTACGTGAGTACAGACCTGTCACCGCTGTCTTGCTAACATAAGACAAACTCTAAGACAAACTAAGACACTTTGTTGTATGTAGATACAGAACTGTGTCCGACGTTTGCCTTTTAAAGAAAATTTGCAATACCAAAAAGTTATAATCACTGTGTGTCTGCTTTGATCATAGAAGTATATCTAAGTATGGGACACGTAAGGTAGTTTGACAGGATCTAAAATATGAATTACCAAGACTAACTGATTCGAACTTATCAGAGTATAAATCAATAATCTTGCTTTGAATCAAAGTTTAATCAAGAAGTTTGCGGAATAACACTTAATTATTTTAACAAAAACTTTCAGAATCAATAATAAATAAACACACAGGAATTAATCAAGACTGTTTGTATTGCTGAATTCATCAATTACAATCACCTCTCTGTTTGATTAGACGAAGAACACAGACTGTTCTTAGGGTTTTACAACCTTAGAGGCTTAAGAAAACTTAATCAACAAAGCAATTACAGACTCAAAATATGCAGAAACTCCTACACAATAGAACGACCTATTCTCTGTATTTATATTGCTTCTTGATATGTTTCCTTGACGAACTATGACTTCTCTGATAGTAGATATGCTGGAATCTTCATGTAGATATCGTTTCCTGAAAATCAGCACTTTCTGTTTCTGAAACTGTTGAGCAGCTTGAATCTCTTGACAGCATGAACTGAGCAGCTTGAGTTGTTTTGCTCTGGCAGCTTGAACTTTTACACTGGCAGCACGAGTTTCTTCAACTAGTAGCATGAACTTTGTATTTACATGTAAAATCTACTAACAGTCTGAGAAGTCTAAACTAACAGCTTGAATGTACTTAAACTATTTCCCAACAATCTCCCCCTAACTTAAATTCTTTACAAGACTTTAAGTTCTATAAAAACATGGAAATAAATAAGTAAACTGTTATTTACAAACCAAGGCTTTCAAAAACTCACAACTGTGCAAGCTTATGATCTATAGCCTTCAAAAATTCTCTCTTCATCTCTTCTTTATCACAAGATATTCTAGCTGATTTTACTTGCAGTAGCATATCTTTTGAAAAATTGAAATACTCAAGATTGAAGAAAATACCAGACCCATCTGTGAATTTGATTCTGAATGTCTTTGATTTGACAAACAGATCAATCTGCTTGATCTTTTTCCCTTTCTTTTCAGCATCTTCTATCTCTTGTCTTGCAAACTCAGAATCAACCACTGTACTTAGATCTTTGATGAGTTGCTTGACTTGTGGAAGAGCAGACCTTACTTGTGTAACTGACCCTATATTGTACATCTTTATCAATTCATCTTTGGTCAGCTTCTGTACTATCTGCCAAAAAGTGTCATACTCTTCTTCAGGTCCGGACTCTCTTCTGATTACAAACTTTATTCTCAAGTCACGGTCATCCAGTGACTTAGCAAACCAGTAGTTAATTTGAGGCTTTGTAAAATCATGCTGATCAATCAGCTTCTCTATCTCCATAGCCTTTTGTAGTTGTTGCTCAAAGAGCACTCTCTTAACCGATGAAGGAATAGGGACAGCTGCTTGATCAGTGGGAGTAGGTGCACTGGCACCAGCTTCAGTTTGGACTGATTGGGTTGTTGGTTGGACTTCTTGGGATGGTTGAGCTTCTGGAGAGACTGTTGTTCTCTGTCTTTTGTCCATCTCCTTATCATGAATCTCCTGCAGCCTTTCAGTAGACATGGACTGAGCCATTTTCTTTGGAATACCTGCTGCAAAGGCAAAATTGATAAGAAATCTTCTATGCTCAGCCTTGGAGTGCCCTGTTGGCATCTTTCTTTTCCTTGCTCCTTGCTTGACCACAAACCCCTTTAAGTAATCACCTAAAGTCTCATCATCATCCATTGGGGTTTGGGCTTGCTGCTCTAATTCTTTGTCTTGTTCTTCTGCTATTCTTCTGGCAACTTCAGCATCAAAGGCAATTTGGGCTTCTTTTGAGGAAAATTTATGCTTTGGAGACTCAATGAGAATGCCCTTGCCCTTGTCTTTTGTAGCAGATGTTGTAGCTTGGACTGTGCTTGATGGAGCTTGAATTCCTTCTCTGATCACAACTCCAGTGGCTTTTGAAGGAACAGCTTGAGTTTCTAGGCTAACAGCTTGAGAAGCTGTTGGGACTGCTAGCCTAGAAACTGGAACTGTTGGTGCTGCTTGGACTGTTGTTGTTGGAGCTGCTTGGACTGATGTGGGAACCTCCTGATTCTCCCCCTTTTTGGAAGCATTGGTTTGGTCAGAAGAAACCACAACCTTTGCCCCTTGGGTTTGAATCATCTGCTCTAACTTCATAATTTTATTTCCACAGAGTGTGAAGCCTCTGTGAAGATAATCCATTCGCTTATTTTGAGCAGCATCTGCCTGCTTGAGAGCAAAAATTTGAGCCCCCTGTGCAGCAATGATGGACATTTGATGGTCCAACATAGCTACAACAGGTTTGAGTCTGGGATCCGTTAAGAGCATTTGTTGCAGACTAGCCTCAAGATCAGAGAACACCTGAGGTGCTTGTGATCTATCACTGACATTAAGACCAGAGGTAGAAACTTCTGGGCCCCTCTTTTCTTGGTTCTGGGGACTTCCAGCTTGTGTTTGCACACTTGCTGTTGCCATGGGCGTGGTCTTAGCTATGTTGGCACTGTCCTGTGCCTCTTGTGCAGAGACATCAGTAGTGCCAGCCACAGAACCCATATGAACCATCTCTGAAGAGATGTTCACCTCCTGAGAGAGAATGGGAGTGTCCTCAACTGGTTCCCTTTGGATATTCTGTGCAGGAGTATCCTCCTGCACAGGGATATATGGCTCTTGCTGATGGGAGGAGGAGGAAGGAGCTCCTGGTCCCCTTTATCTTTTGTATAAGTATCTGAGTGGGCGTGTGGGCTGTACAAAAGGATCAGAGAGAGTTTGTGTATCGGGAGGAGGGGGTTGGGGTCCTGGGGGTGTAGCAGTGATGATAGGCTGAGCCTGCTCAGGACCCTCTCCTCTGTGTTGTGGAATAATGTTCATCATTGCAGAAGGCAATGGAACATCAACACTCAAAAAGTTGGCACTATGTTTCAAAAGTCTCTTAATAGAGGATAGTGAGTGCCTGTGGGAAACATGTATCCTTTTATGTGTATGAGAAGATGTGCAGGTGTGTGCAATGATTTCTGCTAAAAATCTAGGATACATCAAAAATTTCCCACTCTTTAGGGAATGATGCCTTAACATCCCCTGAAAAATCATGTTGGAAAAATTGAACCGTTGGCCTGTGGAAAAGCACACTAAGGCAGTGGCAATGTTAGATGAAAATTCAGACCAACCAGTTCTTTTGGGGCTTATGCACTGCTGAATGATATGTACAAGAAATTTCCATTTAGGAGAAAAATGGGCTTTTAAGAAAGTAAAAGAATCAGCAGGACCCCTATAACCGATATTAAAAAGACCTGTATGTAAAGCATCAAGGGTTAGGTCAGTTATACCTGTGGCATCTTGAAGATGCAAGTGATGTCGGATGGATTCCTCAGTGATATGGATATCAGTTCCATCAATCTTGGAAAGGAGGGTAGGCACTCCATTGATGGTTTGAACAAATGCATGGTTCCAAAACTGTTCTATATGGGAGATATATAGTAGGGTTTATGGATAGTGCATGATGGATATGGGAGTGCCTGAGGAAATCCATCATTGCATGGAACGGTTGGAGTTCAGCGTGTTTCAGAGTGTATGGGAGGCAGTTGTGTTCTTTTACGAACTCCATGGATGAACAAACGATGGTTTTAGGGTTTGAAAGAAGAATGTGTGATTCGTTCAGAGAGAAAGCAGAAGGCCGTGGAAGAAGAATATGTAACTGGTAGTTACAACTGAACGAAACCGGGACCTTTAAAGGTTTTGAAAGGTTGGGTCCCGCGCACACATTTTGAAGATTACCCAAATACCCTGCACACTTTGACAGATCAAGTGAAAATAACTAGCAGTCCGAGAAGATGAACTAGCAGCATGAGAAAATACTCATGCTGTTAGTGTAAAATTGTGCAACTTTTCAATGGAACAGTGTCTCCCCCTTAAATTAGCATACTGAGTCGATAATAATGAAAACCAATTAATCCATGTTTACCATACCAATATTTGATATTAGGAAGGTGAACCTTCCCACATCAAAAGGTTTTGTAAATAGATCAGCTAGCTGATCATCTGTATGTATTTTGGTAACTTGGATTAACTTCTTTTCATTACAATCTCTGATGAAGTGAAACCTGATTTCTATATGCTTGGTTTTTGGGAATTTCACTGGGTTTTGCACAATGCTAATTGCACTTGAATTGTCAATATAAATAGGAGTGGATAAGAAATTCATACCATAGTCTCTTAGCTGATTTTGAATCCACATTACCTGGGAGCAGCAGCTTGCAGCTGCTACGTATTCTGCTTCAGTGGATGATGTGGAGACAGTTGTTTGCTTTTTGCATTGCCAAGAGACCAGTCTTGCTCCTAAGTATTGACATCCACCAGTTGTGGATTTTCTGTCAATGTTGCATCCACCATAGTCACTGTCAGAATAAGCAGTTAGTTCAAAAGGAGAGTCTTTAGGATACCATAGACCTAAATGTGGTTGGCCTTTAAGATATCTAAAGATTCTCTTAACAGCAACCAAGTGAGAATCCTTTGGAGAGCATTGAAACCTAGCACACACACAGACAGCAAACATAATATCAGGTCTTGAAGATGTTAGATACATGAGAGATCCTATAAGGGATCTGTATAGATGAATATCCACATCTATGCCATCTTTGTCTGTATGGAGCTGTTTATGAGGATCCATTGGAGTGCTTGCAACCTTTGTGTCTTGATAGCCAAACTTTTCCAATATGTCTTTGACATACTTTGATTGACTTATGAATAGACCAGTAGGCTTCTGTTTAACCTGCAGCCCTAGAAAGAATGTGAGTTCCCCCATTGAACTCATTTGAAACTTTTTGTGCATTAGGGCCTCAAATTCTTTGCACAAACTATCATTAGTTGAGCCAAAGATGATGTCATCAACATAGATTTGGACAAGTAGAATCTCAGCTTTGATGGATTTAGTGAAGAGTGTTTTGTCCAGAGTGCCTCTCTTGAATCCATTCTGTAGAAGATATGATGACAGTGTGTCATACCATGCTCTGGGGGCTTGGTGAAGACCATAGAGAGCTTTGTCTAGCTTGTACACCCTGTCTGGATACTTGTAGTCTTCAAAACCAGGAGGTTGACACACATATACTTCCTCTTCAATTGTCCCATACAGGAAAGCAGACTTAACATCCATTTGATACACTTTAAATCCTTTGAAACTTGCATATGCTAGAAATAGTCTGATGGCTTCAATTCTTGCTACTGGAGCAAAGACATCATCATAATCTATTCCCTCTTCTTGAGTGTACCCTTGTGCTACTAGTCTTGCTTTGTTCTTGATGACTATCCCTCTCTCATCCTTCTTGTTTCTGAACACCCATCTTGTACCTATTGCTCTTTTTCCTTTAGGAAGATCCACCAGAGTCCATACATTCTGAATTTTGAACTGTAAAAGCTCTTCTTGCATGGCTTCAATCCAGGATGAATCTTTTAGTGCTTCTGATGCCTTTTTGGGTTCTAGTTGAGACATAAAACAGGCATGTTCAAAAGCAGCTAGACTGAATTCAGAAACTGCTTGTTCAGCAGCAGCAGTCTCATTGTGAACCATTTTCCTTGTTTGAACAGGAGTGCTTGGATCACCCAGTATTTGATTGAGAGGGTGATACTTGTGAACTCTTAGTGTGGGCTCTCTCTCTGTTTGAAAAGAAGTTCCAAGGTTTGTATCATCTCCATCAGAACCAGTGAATGGTTCAGTTTCTGGAACAGCTTGAGTTTCTAGGCTAACAGCTTGAGAAGCTGTTGGGACTGCTAGCCTAGAAACTGGGACTGTTTCCTTTTGTGTTGGAGCTGTACTGTCAGGACTTGGGAATGGCACTTCAGTGTCTGGATTTGCATTAAGTGGAGCATTCAGGACCCCTGGAGGATCACATGACAGAAGTGGTAGAGTGGTGAAATCATCCCAACTTGTTGAATCTGCAGCAGTCTGAAACTTTGTGCCAACAGCATGAGAAATTGTATTGGCAGCATGAGAATTCGTGTTAGCAGCTTCAACCCTGTATGCATCAGTTTCTGCAGTATACTCAACAAAGCTCAGAGAATTTGTTAGTGAATCTAAATCAAACAACCAATCAGGACCAGTGCCTTTGATATTAGCAGTATTTTCATTAAACTCAACATTGGCACTTTCTTCAATTGTTTTAGACACACTGTTGTATACTCTATAGGCTTTGCTTTGAGTTGAGTATCCTACAAAGAATCCTTCTTCTGCCTTACTTTCAAACTTCCCTAAGTGAGTCTTAGTGTGAAGGATAGTACATGGGCATCCAAAGGGCTTGAAGAAAGCTATTAGGGGACTTCTGTTATGGAATAACTCATAGGGAGTTTTCCCTTGTGATTGAACTACTTGAACCCTATTTAGAACATAACAGGCTGTATTAACAGCTTCTGCCCAGAAAGTCATTGGCAGATTTGAATCAGCTAGCATTGTTCTAGCAGCCTCAATTAATGTTCTGTTCTTTCTTTCAGCTACACCATTTTGCTGTGGTGTTCTTGGTGCACTATATTGTCTAGCAATGCCTTTGGACTCACAAAAACTGTTTAGAATGTGATTTTTAAATTCAGTTCCATTGTCTGATCTTATCACCTTAACTTTGGAATTGGATTGGTTTTCTATCTTAAGGACAAAAGACTTAACTAGCTCAGCAGTTTCATCTTTGGACCTAAGAAAGTATACCCAAGTAAATCTGGTGAAATCATCAACAATGAGTAAACAGTATGCCCTTTTATTCAAACTCAAAACAGATGTTGGACCAAATAGATCCATATGTAGCAACTGAAGAACAGATGAAATTGAATTTACTTCTTTGGTCTTATGAGAAGTTTTGTGTTGCTTACATTTAAGACATGCTACACAATGATCATCACAAATGAACTCCTTTTGTGGTAATCCTCTTACCAGATTCTTTTTAACTAAAGCATTCATGGACTTGAAGTTCATGTGACACATCCTTCTATGCCAAAGAGCAGACTCATTTGATGATGCTCTGGATATTAAACAGCTTAAAGTATTTGACTTAGGTAAAAGATCTGTGTCCAGGCAGTAAACATTGTCCTTTCTTGGTGTTCTAAGTAAAACAAGATTTTCAGGAACTTTGAAATCCTTTGAAAGAACAATGCACTCAGAATCTGTGAACAGAACAATGTTTTGTTTGTCACAGATTTGAGAGACACTCAATAAATTGTACTTAAGCTGTTCAACATACAGAACATCATGGAATGTCATGTTGCCTGCATTAACAGTACCTTTACCTGTAACCTTACCTCCCTTTGAGTTGCCTCCAAATGCAACAAAACCTCCATCAAAACCTTTGAAATTTGACAAGCATTCAGAATTGCCTGTCATGTGCCTAGAGCATCCACTGTCCAGATGCCATCTTGATCTATGAGGAGACCTGTGGTTGCCCTGCACAAATAACAGCTTAGTTAGTAGTGGAGTAAACCCAAACCAAATTGGTTTTGGGTTGGCCTTGTACATTGACATAACTAAAAACTGTTTTTGACTTCTTATATTTAGTGAGATCAACTGATGGAGTCTTTGGAGAGTATTTAGTGATAATATGAGGTATCCAACTATTTTGATCATCTTTTCTTCTGACAGTCTCAGATAATTCACTAGCAGCTCCAGATTGATGCCCAGCAGCTTGAGCTGTGTTTGTAGTGCTAACAGTTTCAGTTTTTGCACTAACAGCATCAGATTTTGACTTAGCAGTCTGATCTTTTGCATTAGCAGTTTGAGCAACAGATTTGTCCTTGACACACCACATTTGTTTAAAACTTGATTTAGGCTTTGCCAAAACTTCTTTTTGATGTGTGGACTGTTTTTTATTAACTTTTGAGAATCTGTGATCAACTGTTTTCTTTGGAGCTGCTGTGGAAGGTTTCACTTTTGAGTGCTTTGCCTGATTAGGATTCGATTTTGTGTGATGCACAGTCTGTTTTGCAACAGCTGGTTTGTAAAAACAATCCTTGGCTAAGTGATTCTTCCTTCCACAGTGAAAGCATCTTTTGATAGTTTGAATTGGAACACCAGACTTTTCTGTCAATTTCTGGTTCTTGTTTCTCTGGTTTCCTCTTACCTGCTGTTGTTTAGGAAACTTTTGAACACCATGCTTTTGGCATGTGCAGATAGAAACAGTTTTACCTCTTTTAGTTCCTTTTGATGAAGATGCAGTGTTACAGTTAGAATGTACAGAAACTTGTGGAGTAGCATTGCATACACTCATCTTCTCTTTTCCTTTCTTACTGGGAGCTTGGACTTCTATGGGTGCACTCTTTGTGTCACAGTCTCTATTTTGACTCTTATCTTCTTTTAATTCAGGACTGTTATCAAGGATAGGATCTACAATAGTCATAGACTCATCTAGTGGTTCATTGACAAGTCTATCAGCAACCTCACTCATTGGATGAATGTACTTGTTATTGTATGGAGGTGGAGTAGCTTTATATCCTATTCCTTCTTTGGGATTGACCTGAGATTTCACTCTATCTTTGAATTGAACTTCCATTAGGTGTTCTAGCTTTTGATTTGCTAACTTGAAGTTTCCTAGATCTATGTTAACAGATTCTAGCTTCTTATTAGCCTCAAACACCTTTTGTTCAGTCTCTTCTACCTTTTTATTTAGAGATTCTATTTTCTTATTTAGCTCCTTTTTCTCCCACTCATGATAGGTTCTATCATAACCCATTTGAATCTCATTGTCCTTATAATCATTGATCTGTTTTTCCAGATCTTCTATGGCTTGCATGTATTCATATCTCCTTTCTTCCATCTTAGCTAGAGTTTTGCACATGCTCTCATTATGATCTCTGTACTTTTTAACCATATTTTTGCATGATTGAGAGCAGAGCTTAGAATTTACCTCAGATGGTAGTTCAGTGGAGGAGACATTTGATGTTTCTGCCATAAGTGCTTGATTTTGAAATTCTTCCTCTGTCTGATCACTCCAGTCAAACACATTGTCTTCTTGAGAGACAAGTGCTGTTGATGATGACGCTTGGATGGGCTGTGAAGTCCTTGATGGCTGTTGACCTTGAGATCTACATTCTCTGGCAAAGTGACCAAGCTTATGGCATTTATAGCATTCCACTTTTGATTTATCAAAAGATGGTTTGCCTTCTGTCTTGGCTTGAAAGTTGGCCCTACCAGTTCTTTTCAGAAATCTTTTGGCCCTCATGGTCAGCATTGCATGTTGCCACTTTAAATCCATCTCTTCAAGATCATCTGGATGAATTTGTTCCAAGTCTTCAACATTTAGAGCAAATAATCCATCATTGGCAACAAAGGCCTCATAGTGAGTTTCAGCAGAGTTGCCATCACCACCTGAGAAAGAATCACAGTTATTAGATTTTTCAGAAGATAGAAGAGCAGTATTGTGATTATAAGAAAAAGATTTCTTTTTAGCATCAATCTCAGTCTCAAACACTCTTAAACTGTTATACAGATCATCCAATTCTATCTCATCAAGAGTGTCTTTTGTTCTCCATTGTGCAGCATAGACTGTCCATTCTTCTCCAAGAGATCTGAGAAACTTTCTGTTGACTTCATCTTGATCCAGATTGACCTTTGCACTTTCCAGTTCACTTATCAGTTTGTTGAACCTGTCAAAGATTTGAGTGAGGTTTTCATTCTTGCCACCAGAAAAGTTTTCATACTGCTGTTTCAAGAGGTCTTTTTGATTTCTCTTGGTACTGGCATTACCAGCAAACCTCTTCTCTAAGGCATTCCAAAGAGAGTGAGCAGTATAAAACTTTTTGAACTGATGTTGATAAGCATTAGGAATGGCTATTTGTAATAGTGTGAGTGCTTTCACTTCATTCATTCTAGCCTTCCTTTCAAGTTCAGTTTTTGGAGGAGTTTTGACTGGTTTTCCCTCATCATCAAGTTCTGGATCAACTACAGGAGGGAATTCAACAGCTTCCCATATGGCATAATCAATGAATTGAATATGCTGTTGAATCCTGAGTTTCCACATCTCAAACTCAGTGGGCTTGAGCATAGGCACTTTGAGTCCTTGCCCAGATCCACTGCTGCTATTTTCAAATTCCATTGTAAAAAGATAAAAAAAAGTTTTTGACTTTGAAAAAACAAAGAGTAACCTGGTTTGAAAAACCTGATTTGAATAACCTGGTTTGACAAACCTGTCTCTGATACCACTTGACAGGATCTAAAATATGAATTACCAAGACTAACTGATTTGAACTTATCAGAGTATAAATCAATAATCTTGCTTTGAATCAAAGTTTAATCAAGAAGTTTGCGGAATAACACTTAATTATTTTAACAAAAACTTTCAGAATCAATAATAAATAAACACACAGGAATTAATCAAGACTGTTTGTATTGCTGAATTCATCAATTACAATCACCTCTAATCTGTTTGATTAGACGAAGAACACAGACTGTTCTTAGGGTTTTACAACCTTAGAGGCTTAAGAAAACTTAATCAACAAAGCAATTACAGACTCAAAATATGCAGAAACTCCTACACAATAGAACGACCTATTCTCTGTATTTATATTGCTTCTTGATATGTTTCCTTGACGAACTATGACTTCTCTGATAGTAGATATGCTGGAATCTTCATGCAGATATCGTTTCCTGAAAATCAGCACTTTCTGTTTCTGAAACTGTTGAGCAGCTTGAATCTCTTGACAGCATGAACTGAGCAGCTTGAGTTGTTTTGCTCTGGCAGCTTGAACTTTTACACTGGCAGCTCGAGTTTCTTCAACTAGTAGCATGAACTTTGTATTTACATGTAAAATCTACTAACAGTCTGAGAAGTCTAAACTAACAGCTTGAATGTACTTAAACTATTTCCCAACATAGTTTCTTGATAAATAAAAAGGCCAAAGGAAAATCCAAAGTGTTGAACGTTTAAAGGGAAAAACATACCGACAATCGACTTGGAATGTATATCGCGACAAACAATCAAAGGAATAAAAATTCCTAAGTGTGAAAGTGAAATACTGAAAGTGCGTTTGACACCGCTATCTGATTGAACCTTCATAGACTATCTCGCAAAAATATTCTTTCAGTATAAATTTTATCTTTAAAGTATTCTTGAGTTTTTTTTATTTTATTTTATTTTCAATTTATCTTATTTAAATTTTATTTTATTTTATGTTATTTTCTCTTGAGTTTAATTAAATAGGAAAAATGTCAAAGTTACTAAAATGCATTTTTAGTTAAAGATACAAAATTGCGTGAAAATATGTTGTTTAGTGTGAATGCTCTTGCAAAGATGGAAAATTTCCGTTATGTGAAAAAGTTGGATTTTATTCAAGAATTTTCAAAATTTTCAATTAAGTTCGAATACCAGACAAGTTCAAAGTTACATTCGAACTTTCTGAAAGTTCAAACTTGACCTAAGTTCGAAGGTGGTTGGATACAAATAGGTCAACAGTGCTTCATTCAATGCACTTACCTTCGAACTTCTTACCTCAAACTTGTCCAGCGATCTCGAACTTATTCATTCGAACTTGTCGAAATTCGAATTCTCACTATTTCTCGAAGTTTGTCTTCTGGTCCTCAAACATACTCACTCACTTAGGTGTATTGAACAATCCAATACTAAGTAAATGTTAGTTTAGGACATTTTTGTGGCTAAAATCGACCAATTTTGAGTTTTGTGCCATTTAAAACTAGGTGACTTTAATCACAAGTTTTATAAGCAAAAACTTAAAATTAATGTCATATAATCTTGATTAGAACCCATTAGGACTAGATTCTACTGTTAATTAAGTTAAAAAGGGTTAAAATCATGGATTTGAAGTTAAATGTGACCGACTTCGAACATGTTCTTCATATTCGAACTTGTCAGACATTCGAACTTGTTAAAATATCTATAAGTTCGAAGTCAGTCATGTTCGAATGGGTGTCTCGAACTTAATTAAGTTCGAATGTTGTACAGCCTCGAATTTATGTAAGTTTGAATGTGTTAAACTTCGAACTTAATCAAGTTCGAAGGTATACAAATTCGAATAACATAAATTTATTTTAAATTAATTTCTAACTCTTTTTATGAATTTATGTGCAGATATGGGAGACCGCGCATTTTCAAATAAACATAATATGGTGATGGTCGTTGATCTCCAGCTTCTGGAGGCTCAGCCGTACCGACAAATGATCGATTTTTTTACACAATCAAGGGTGTCATATGCGCTAACGCACGATCTGCCTATCATTCTCACATACGTTAGGCAATTTTGGCAACATCTGCAAGTTGACTGTACCGTGACCCCTACAGTTCTCCGTACAAGAGTAGGTGGTTATCGGATCGCATTCTCTGCTGAGCTTCTACGCCAAATCTTGCAATTAGGGACTTTAGATCAAGAAGTTGGCCCTATCAACTTCCGGATGCCAATAAGGCAAGCTGCCTTCCTCCGAATGGGCTATGCTCAGGACATAACCAAGGCTTCATATGTGAAGAGCGGCCTCATTGGACAGTGGAGATATCTGGTCCATGTAATCATGGTGTGTTTTGCACCTAAGAAGGCGGGGTTCGACACAATGGTGTCAAAGCTGCGGTCTGCAATGATCTCACTCATCTATAACAAGCAGTTCAGCTTCTCAGAAATGTTCTTCGGGGAGTTTGTTCAACAAATTTCTGCTCCCACCAGAGAAAGGTTTCTCATGTACCCACGCTTCATAATGATGATCATTCGCCACTTCTTTCCTGACCTGCCGACGCTGCCAGAGCAAACTGGCGTAGTCATCATAGATAAGAGGATATTTGCCGACTGCCAGTCCCACAATGCGCGAAGGGCTGAGCAAGTAAGGCCCCAGGTGGCTCCTCTATTTGGTGCCGTTATAGATCCAGATTTTGTTGCTCCCGAAGGGGATGACTGGATAGGTGATGCACCGCAACAACAACCACAGCCGCAGCAACGTCAACCACAACAAGCACCGGTTCGCCAAACTCTGATTGCTAGAACTACTCCACGTTCCCGGTCTACTACAGAGGCAGGTGGGCCATCAACTTCGGCACCACAGCTTGACCAAAGGGAACAGACGCTGCAAGAAATTTGGGATCAAGGAGCCGCAGCTCAAGAGAACATAGCAGAACAGCTTGTTCACGAGATTTTGGAACCCCCAACCGGCATGGATGACATATTCAGAGAGATTGACGAATATCAGCCTCAAGCAGCTGAAACTGCAGGCACAACTAGTCGTGAAGCAGCTGAAGGTCAGGTGGAGACCGCTTTTGATTCTGAATCAGAATCTAGCTCAGAAGAAGAAGAAGCTGAAGATGATAATTCACCAGTCTCTTTTGAAAGATATGGATCAAGAGTTGTTGTCAGCATGCGAAAGATGACACGCCCTGCTCTCCGAGACGAAGAGGAAGGAGATGCCGATTTTATTTTATAAGAAGAAGCAACAATTGCCACACAACAAAGGGCAAAAAGACAACGCATTAGTCAGGGAGCTCCGTCTACTTCCACTACTATTTCATCTGCCGCAACCGTCGCTCCGTCCATATCCGCTACGATTTCATCCACTTCCACTCCATTCACTAAAACCAGCGATTCACGGAGCTGAAAAGTAAAGTAGATTTCCAGACAGTCCAAATTTTCCAGCTATCTCAAGCTGTGAACGAATTGCAGCAACATAACTCAATATTGGAGCAAGAAAATGCTCAATTACAAACAAAAGTGGCTGCTCAACAGGAGGCGATGTCAGCTCAACAGACTCAAATTCTGACTCTGCAGACCCTGGTTGAGCAAATTATGAATGATCTACAAGCTCAGGGGGAGAGCAGTTGCAGAGAAGATGAGCTAAGGAGAGTCCAAAGAAGAGATGATGATGAAGGAGGTGACCCCAGCACGCAAAAAGACAGTGAGCTAGCAGATCTTCCACGTGAGACTGCTCAGCGAGCTGAGATTCAAGGGGAGCCTGAATCATCTAGGACAAGAGGAGGAGGAGGTCAGGATAAAGGCAAGGCTCCCGAAGCGTCAGAGTTACTCGATCAAGAAATAATTGGAGCCTTGGCCGATATTGATGATGACAACGAGATGAATTTTGATTTTGAAGATGAGTTGGAAGAACTAGAGGAAGGAGAGTTTATCCCAGAAAATGTTCCCGATTGGAGCCCAAACGATGAAGTATTTGCAGATGAAGAAGACGAAGCTGACGAGTTCGTCATCCAGGGTTAAACAGTTACAGAGCAATACGTAAACACAGACCAGAATCCAATAGATTTAGACGTTCTGAAGTCAACAATAAATGATGAAGCGGATGATGATGCTACTCAAGAAACAAATAAAGAGCTAACGAATGAAGAGAAGAGATGGCTTTGGTTCAGAAAAGAAGAGAAGCAGTTTGAGTTAGCTGCGAAAGAGAGAATGAGATTGCCAAGCCCAGGAAAACTGTCTGGAGGCATTCTCAGTTGGTTTTCGACAGAGAATTACAGCTTTTTTTACTTAAAAGAAGAGACGGGCTCCAGTATTTGAGGAGAAAACTCAAAGTCTTCAACACATTGCCTAAAGTTGAAGTAAAAGAACTGGTATGGAAGAATCTGATCAACCTAGGAGACGACCAGTATGCAGAAGTGATTGCTAGAATCATAAGAAAAGAAGGTCGGTCTGGAAGGTTTGAGAGAATAAAGCCAAGGGAAGGAAAGAGAGTGATGGATGAGTCAAGGATAGATCCATTGACCGGAAAGCCTTGGATGAAGACGTTTTACAAGCCGGTTCGATGTCTAAAGAAGGTTCCATTGAAGCCAATGCCACAGGATGTTCTCGCGATTATGAAGTGGTGGTTCGTTGACAATGAAATCGCAGAGGCAGTTATGGAAGATCATGATGAAAGAGTTATTTTGAAAGTATATGACCCTCTGCACCTCGTAAACCTATCTCAAGGCGACTTGCTGAAACTTCATGAGCAACCAATCTATTTTCACGAAGGTTGGAGATCAGAAGGAAAGAAGTACCAGAACGTTGTAAAGGTTTATGTAGAACAGGGTTTGTATGTTGGTAGTTTTTTAAATAAGTCTAGTTCTATAGATTAATTGAATATCTAGTTAGAAGTTATCGTCAAAGGGGAGTCTGTTAGTGCACCTTGTGTGACGATAGCAGTCTAAGTATAGATAGTCTTTTGTAATAATTCAGGCTTTGTAATTACAAGTTAATATATATCTTTGATCTTGGTTGTGATTGATGTTTACTTAAGTTCAAACATAAGTTCAAACATAAGTTTAAGAACAAGTTCAAAGACAAGTTCAAGAATAAGTTTAAAGGCTAGGGTTTGAACTTAGTAGGAGCTAAGTTCGAACAATGTAGTGGACAAGTTCGTGGGCTTGGGCCTATACGAACTTGTCTGAGCTAAGTTTGAATTTAACTCCTATAATTAAGAGTTAGTCAGTTAGAATTATGGACTTTTGCAGAGATTAGCACCTAGAGCTCGTATAGTGCACGTACGAACTTGTGAAGATTTTAGAGAGTCGTTTCAGAGAAATACACATGTCGGGTTGTTCGTCGTAACGTCTATCATTGTGTTCGTCTCCGGGGTTCGTGTGTGTGATCGATCCGTTAAACCCCTAATGAGGATTCCGCACTCGTTAGAAGGTGTCGCGTCAAGATCAGATTCGTAGGTAGGTGACCTTACATGTAGGAGAAACTGACATATTTTAATATCTCGAGGTAATGAGTATTAATTATATATTGTCAATCATGTTATGTAATGAGTTTTGTTGGTGGAAGTGACCATCACGGTCCGCGCTCGGGATCTTCAACCGCACTCGGCTCGCACCGCCACAGGACCCATCGCGGCCGCGCTCAGGGGGGTCGCGACCGCGCTCCTGGGCGAGCAGGTTTGCTCTGTTTGTCTTCCATGGCTGAACCAGGGAGAAATCTTCTCCCCAAACTCGATTCCAGTATAGACAGACATACAAAATCAATACATAATAACTCCCTACAGGTCCAGTACTCATTTCCACAAACCCACCACATATGACACAAATTAAGGTAGCAAAATCCATACATTTTCACTTTGCTCAACTCAAAGCACAAAGATGGTGATGATGATCAGTTTCAGCAACCAAAATCATTTCTTACTTCCTGCTATCTCCAGCCGAGACACACACACTCACGCTTTTTGTTTTAGGTAAGGAAAAGAATGAGGTAAGTTCAAACAATACCCTTTATATACACTTTCTAATAATAGCAACACAGTACCCACATATCCGAACCCGATATCGCATTTTCACAATTAATATCATTTCGACCCATTTAATCTTGTGATCTCAAATATGTAATTAATCCAATAAAATATCAGCTCGGTGACACGTAATTCGCAGTCCCGACACGTATCGATCCACTAATCGGGAGATAATTGGACCAACACAATAATAATAATAAATTAATAATACACTAAAATAATCAACGTGCCAACTTAGAAAATGGGATGTTACATTATTAATCTTAACTTATTATATTAGTTAACAAGTTTATTGACTCACATGTTACGTGGATTTTTTTTATAAAAATTATTAATATAAACTAAAATTAAACATAAATATTAATTATAAAAAATTAAGAATATTATTATTTTTCATAATTACTAATTTATAAGTTTATAAGTAAATATAATAATAACTACTTTTATATTTATAACTTTATACATTTTAATTGATATAAATTAATATCTTAATTTATGTATAACATAACGTTTATATATTTTACTACAAGAATTAAAAATAATATGACATATGTTTTTACTAATTACCTTTTACCTGTGAAACATTTAAAATTTTTGAATAGTATGTATTTCTTTTTAAGATATTCTAATAAGATATTAAATATAATTTTGGCATTCAATGTCAATATTGGTTGGTTTTCGATAGAGTTCGTAATGATACGTCGTTCTTTCCATTTAACAATTTTAAAATCCGATTGGTAATCATCTTTCCTTAACAATAAAATTAAAAATCTGATTGGTTCGTTTGAAAAAATAAAAATCAGATTGGTTTGTCGTTTTTACCGTTTAGAAATATTGAAAATCTGATTGGTCATTGTTTTTTATGTTTAATTGAAGTGATTAGTTGTTTGTTCCATTTAAAAATATTAAAAATCCGATTGACTCTCATTCTTTTGTTTATGAAAATTTCCAAAATTTCCATCTCAATTTTCAATGAAAATGAAAACTTGTTTACTTAACAACAATTTCATAAATTTTCATTTCATTTTTTAAAATACCACTTTTCATATTCTTTCTCTTACTTTTCTATTACATACCCTATATTTTTTATAATACTCTCTTTCTCTCTCTTACTTTTCTATCATCTATCCTATTTTTCTTATTTTATAATCACTCATCTTATTTTTTTAAAAAACTAAAACTTATCTAAACAAGTTTTCACCTTTTATAGAAACCTTTTTTTTTCTAAAAATTATAACTTGAAAACTCATCTTATTTTTTTAAAAAACTAAAACTTATCTAAACAAGTTTTCACCTTTTATAGAAACTTTTTTTTTTCTAAAAATTATAACTTGAGGAACGATAGGGATGTCGGAAATCTCAATCAATCGCCGGAAATCTCTTATCTTCAATTGTCGGAGATTCAAAGCAGAGAAGAGACGACGGAGCAGAGAACATTTTGGGGGAACTAGGGTTTTCAATTGTAGCAGCGTTTTCGTATATGTGTGGGTAAACAAAAAGTCAAATCTACACATATTAGTAAACAAAACCACATATTATATAATATAAAAAATATAAATATCAGATTTGACCTTCAATTTTAATATAAAAAATAAATACATATTAGGCTTTACCTACACATATTATTATATATAAGTGTGGGTAAAAGTATAAAACACAAGTTATTCACTCCATATTTTCCGGCTCATTTTAATATGTGTAGGTAAAGGGTATATTTATACCTACTCATCTTAATATGTGACACTAAAAATATAATTTAGTGACACTTCTTTTATCTGTCACTATACGTGTCTATCACTAAATGTCATTTTCCTTGTAGTGCGTAATTTTTGACGAACAACAAGAAATATTTTTGTAATTTACTCAAAAACTATCATTTTAATAGAATCTTCAATTTCGACCTGATTTTAGAGACAGAATATAATTCTGATAGAATCTCAATCGCCACAACATCATCATATGCATGGGCGAACCCAAATACAAGGTATGGGGGTCAACCGACCCCGATAACTTTTTCAGAGCTGCATGCGTGTCCGCAGGTGCTGGCGTACACGAATTCAGTGGATTTTATCCATCAGTGTCCAAGATTTGCACCCGCCCTACGCGCGGGTAGACATTGGAGTAAAACCACAAACAATTTTGTCATGACTTTAAACAATCCTCCTTATAAACTCACTTTGGTTTCCATCTTCCTTCCTATGTGGGACTCAAGTTCTCCCACTAGAAGGAGTCTCATTCATTCCAAACACCAATCTTTGAGCATCGATATCTCATTCATCTTAGCTTCGTTTTGGACGTTCTTTATATCGTTAGAATCCTCTTTTCAAGAAAAATACAAACTAACAAAATAGTAATTATATATTTCACAACTATATATAATTATATTTGGTCCAAAAACATAGAAATATATTTTTTTCTTTTAAAAATTTACATTTTTTTCCAACATTTACACTATCGTAGCTATTAAATTCTCACTGATCATATGTGTGAAGACCACCCCTTACGAGGCGGTTCTCACGAGTCTAGGTCCCACATCATGCAATACGATATCAATCAAACTAAGATAGAGTAATTAAGTTCGGAATATTAAATTACAGTACAAAATATTAGGATTAAGTTTAATACAGTTTTCAGTTTTTCCAAATTAAACTTATAAAGGGTACTATTTAATCTAGTTACATCATCATACAATCAATTCATCTACCCAGACCACCACAATTTCATCTGCCAATCAGTACCGAAATGCTTTATTGAGTAGTGGTCAATGAAAACTTCGACTTGATTCTTGTAAGACCTAAGAACTAGGTCCGGCATGTGACTTTCCTTTGTCTTTTCCTGTAAAAATGTCAATGTAGCAACCGTAAGCAATGCTTAGTGAGTAAATAGAATTTCAAAATAACAGGCATGGTCAAGCGGATCATCATAAATCTAGCGTGATATGTCTTGGCTGCCGCTACAGCCCTCATGATTGAGACATAGAAGTCATAGAGTCGGATGATATTCAGGCCACGCTCACGCTTAAATCGTGGGGATCAGCCACATACTGGGCTAGCTACCAGTAAATCAACATGGTGGAACATCGGAGGTCATTACCAAGTTCAATAAAACTGGTGAAATAGCCAGGTCTAGGACAATAGACCAATGAGGCTAATCAAGCTGATTCAAATGTCAAAGTATATGCAATGATGAAGCATACGTATTCAAAGTCATGATAGCAGTAATCTTAAAGCAATAACTGAAATGAACAGTAAAAGCAATATCATATGAAGTGATAAGTCAAATAGCTATCATGATCCACAGGGCAACACCCAACTATGGTGTGCACAGGTCACAATCCAGCTGATAATATGAATGTCAAGTCAATCTAGCATCAACAATATGTCTCAACCGGAAATTCAAGCATGTTAAATCTGAATATCTATAACTCACAGATTTGGGTCTTTATCAAACAGATGTAAAATCTGCCACCTGAGTTATCTCAGGATTTTATCTTTGTCTATCTGTTCTCTTTGTCAATTCAAATCTTTGACCCGCTTTAAATCTTTAAATCTTTGTATCTATGTTCAGAATTTCACTGAACCTGTCCAGAATTATCATGTCAATATCATCATCTTTTAGTCTTTAAATCTTTATTTCATCTGATTCTGATAACTTATTCATTCATAAATCATTTATTTAATTAGAATATCAAAATTGAGTCAACCGGGTTCGGACCTATCCGGATTGGGGATCCGGATTCGGATCTAATGGTCATCCAAATTATGATTGGAATTCGAACCAATCCATCATCCGGATTCGGACTTGATACATCCGAATTAACATGTGTCCGAAAATAGCATAACATCTGAATTAGGACCAAAGCAAGATCCGAAATTGGGACATCATCCGAATTAGGATACTGGGACCAAATTAGGATCATCCGAGATATAGGGTCCGAAATGGGGCACCATCCGAATTCGGTTATACCCGAATTCGGATCCCATACTTAGAATATTTTCTAGAAATGTTCTTCATTTGTTCATACGGTTTTTCATTAAAATTATTTAAAATACAATTCTTTTAACATGCAACTTAAAATTAAGTTATATTATCATTATTTGAGTGTTTTTATACAGTTTTATTGATCAAAAACCTCATAAATTGATCAAGATCATCCAAAATATGCAAAATTTGTCAAGAACTCTTATTTTATAAAAATACCAATTTTCACCTTATTTGGATGATCCAAACTAAAATTTTTGTTTCTATTACATTTATACACTTACTTTCATCATTAACTACTAAAATCTTAAACATGCAACCATTATTTCCACATTTATAATCCTATGTTTCGGTTTTAAACAAAACCCGAACCAAACTTTTAGAATTATGAAATTTAATCAAGAATTACCGTAAATGATTGTAGTTTGATGATGAATAATGATTGTTGTAACTCCTTTTAGCTTCAATCTCCAACTAATTGCAAGATTTTATGAGCTTTTGATGATTATGTTGAAATAGCCGTAGGTGAAGAAGAACAAGAGAGAGAAAGAAGAGAGAGAGTGAATTTCTTAATGGTGTGTTAAATGATATTAATTGGAGTTTATATACATCATTTGGTTATATTTGCAATTTAACCCACTATATTTTTGTATAATATATCTCTTTTATTTTACTCATCTTTAATAATTTATAATATAATTTATATCATATTTAAATTAAATTTTCATTAATCAAATAAATTACAAAATAAATAATGTAATAAAGTTACATTATTGTCTCAAAATCAGATAATTAGGTTCAAGCAAAAAGTTGGGTTGTTACAGAATGGGCTCCACCACGAACAAATTTCGTCCCCGAAGTTAGCTATGTTCGAACAGACTGGGATAAGTAGCTTTCATAACATCTTTAGATTCCCAAAACTGATGCGAACCCTTGTGGTGTTTCCACTGGACGAGCACCATTTGTATATCTTTATTCTGAAGCTTTTTGGTCTTCGAATCCAGAATACATTCTGGTTCTTCAACCACTTGAAGCTTTTCATCAATTTGCAGATTAACATGTGGTATCTGCACTTCTCTTTCATCTGCTAGACTCTTTTTTAAATGACTGACATGGAATACAGGATGTATCCCATATGAGTCCGCTGGCAGTTCAAGACGATAAGATTGATTTCCTATCTTTTCGACAATCTTGAACGGCCCGATGAATCTCGGAGCTAGCTTATTTCGCTTTATGAATCTCACCACATTCTTCATTGGGGATACTTTCAGCATCACCCAATCATTAACCGCAAAACTGATTGATCTGTGCCGGTTATCATAGTATGACTTCTGCATGCTTTGAGCTTCCAATATATTTCTTCTAACAAGTTGAATCTTCTCGTGAGTCAACTGTAGAAGGGCAGGACCCGCTATTGGCGATTCGCCTGTTTCACGCCAACTGGTGGGAGTTCTGCACTTTCTTCCATATAAAGCTTCAAATGGAGCCATCTTGATCGTAGAATGATAACTGTTGTTGTAAGAGAATCCGACCAAAGGCAAGTGGTCATCCCAATTACCACCTAGATCAAGAACACAGGCACGAAGCATATCTTCAAGAGTTAGGATAGTACGCTCACTCTGGCCATCTGCATTAGGATGATAAGCAGTACTCATAGAGATCCGAGTACCCATCCCGTCTTGTAGAGCTTGCCAGAATCTAGATGTGAAACGACTATCACGATCAGATACGATAGACTTTGGCACACTGTGACGAGAAATTATTTCGGTTAAGTATAATTGTGCCAATCTATCAAGAGAGTATGTTTCTTTCATCGATATGAAATGAGCTGACTTCGTTAATCGATCCACGACTACCCAGATGGAGTCGTGCTGTCTCTTGGTTTTCGGCAACTTCGTGATGAAGTCCATGGTTATATGCTCCCAATTCCATTCGGGAACTGGCAGTGGTTGCATATCTCCGAAGGGCTTCTGATGTTCTGCCTTAACCATTTGACATATTCTGCAGCTTTCAACATAACGACCGATGTCTTTCTTCATTCCTGGCCACCAGTAATCAGCTTTCAGATCAAAGTACATCTTTGAGCTGCCAGGATGAACAGATAACTTGGACTGATGGGCTTCAGATAGAAGAGTGTTGCGAATAGAACCATATTTAGGAATCCAGATTCGGTTTCCCTGGAGACAGTGAAGTCCCAAATGGTTCAGAGATAAGAATTGTAACTGCCCTTTAAGATTTTCGGAACCGATATTCTCTTATTTCAGGGCTTCAACTTGAGCAGATCTAATATCTTCAATAAGATCGGAAGAGAATTCAACAGGAGTCAGGGCATAGCAACACTTTTCCGGGTATGTCATTCTACTCAAAGCATCCGCGACCACATTAGCTTTGCCGGGATGATATAGGATCTCGCAATCATAGTCCTTGATAAGCTCCAAGGACCGACGCTGTTTCATATTCAGATCCTTTTGAGTAAAGAGATGTTTGAGACTCTTATGATCGGTGTAGAGCTGACACCGAGTCCCATAAAGGTAATGCCGCCAGATTTTCAGTGCAAAGGTAAAGGCAGCCAACTCAAGATCATGAGTCGGTGCACTTTTCTCGTAATCCTTCAATTGCCTTGAAGCGTAGGCAATTACTTTTCCCATTTGCATTAGAACACATCCTAAGCCAGTACCAGATGCGTCGCTGTAAACGACGAAATCATCATTGCCTTCTGGTAAGGCTAGGATCGGTGCTTGAATTAACTTCTGTTTTAAAGTTTCAAATGTCTCTTGCTGTTTATCTGCCCATACGAAAGGAGTATTCTTTCGTGTTAGCATCGTAAGCGGCACAGCAATCTTCGAGAAGTCCTTAATGAATCGCTGATAGTAACCGGCCAATCCAAGGAAACTTCTAATCTCGGAGGCATTGCGAGGTGTTTGCCATTTCTGAACAGCCTCGACTTTAGACGGATCAACGAAAATTCCTTCACCAGATATGACATGGCCAAGGAATTGAATCTAGAAAGAAATCAGTGTGAAATTTCAAGTTTTAATTCAATCAAAGAACGCTTAGGAATGACTCAAGACAATATAAAGTTGTACCTGTCTGAGCCAGAATTCGCACTTAGAAATTTTTGCGTAGAGTCTTTCTTTTCTCAGTAACTCTAGCAATTGTCGCAGATGTTTAGAATGATCAGCCTCTGTTTTGGAGTAAATCAGAATATCGTCTATGAATACAATAACTGACTTATCCAGCATCGGTCTGCACACGCGATTCATGAGGTCCATGAACGCCGCTGGTGCATTTGTTAAACCGAACGACATCACGAGAAATTCGTAATGACTGTATCTTGTTCGGAAGGCTGTCTTTGGAATATCATCATCTTTAACCTTCAGCTGATGATACCCAGAACGAAGATCGATTTTAGAAAAATAGCTGGCTCCTAGTAGTTGATCGAATAAATCATCAATTCTGGGCAGAGGATATTTATTCTTAATTGTGACTTTGTTCAACTCGCGGTAATCAATGCACATTCGTAGAGTTCCGTCTTTCTTCTTTACAAATAAGACAGGTGCACCCCATGGAGATGAACTCAGTCGGATAAATCCCTTTTCTAACAGCTCTTGCAACTTCTTTGACATTTCCTGTATTTCTGTAGGTGCAAGTCTGTAGGGAGCTTTGGCAATGGGAGCCGCACCAGGAACCAAGTCAATTCCGAACTCGACTTGACGTTCCGGTGGCACTCTAGAAATATCATCAGGAAACACGTCTGGAAACTCACAGACGATTGGAATATCAGATAAGGATTTCTTTTGGGCTTCAGAGTTAGATTCAGACGAGACGTAGCATAAATAAGATTCGTGACCCTTAGATAGATACTTATACGCTTTTTCAACAGAATTGAAGCAGTGAGCACCTTTTCGCTTCTCGCCTTTGATTTCCAATACTCGGCCGTCTGAAGACTTAATTCGGATGATTCGCCGATTGCAGACGATCGTAGCCTCGTTATTCATTTGCCAGTCCATGCCGATGATGACGTCGAACTCTTTCAACGGGATCGGGATAAGGTCGAGGCTGAATACGATGTTGTCAACAAGCAGAGTGCAGTTACGGCATACAGAATCAGCCATAACGTAACTGTTACTGGCTGTCTCAATGTCAAGTATCACGGGAAGCTTCGATGGAGATTTGAAAAATCTTTGTGCGAAAGAAGTCGATATAAAGGAACGACTAGCGCCAGAATCAAATAATACGCGAGCAGGGATTGAGTTAAGCATGAACGTACCGGTAACTACGTCAGGAGTTTCTTTTGCTCCTTCCGCTGTTATCTGAAATGCGCGGGTTCTTGCTGTTGGTGTTGCAGCTGAACTTTTCATAGTAGATCCTCCAGCTAACGATTGTGTCTGACCTCGTTGCCCGCTGCGACACTGATACATGAAGTGTCCTCGTTTCCCACATTTCGCACATCTGAGTCCTCGCTGTGGACACTCTTCGCTACTGTGACCAATTCTGTTGCAAGCAAAGCATGTAACATCATCCGGATTACATAATCCCATGTGTGACTTTCTGCATCTTTTACAAAATCGGGGTTCATTCGTAAGCGAGTAGGCTTGAGCTTTCGGTTGGGATTGCTGAGATTGCTGGGGTTGCTGGGACTGGGATTTGTTTGGCCTGAAGAATCTGTCGAATCTCTATTTCTTCGGAGGAGATGGACATGTCGGATTCGCTGATGGAGCATAGAGCTGATCGCCATACTCTAAGTATCCTCTCTCGATCTGTCTGGCCTCTTCCACCATTTCCAGATAACTCTTATACTTTATTGCACTCATCGGATGTCGGAATCTTGGATTAAGCCTTACGCGAAATCGATTCATCTTTCGTTCCTCAGTAGCTACTTGATACGAGGAGTAACCGCAAAGCCGTGAGAATTCATGCTCATATTCATCAACAGTTTTGGTTCCCTGAGTCAGCTGCATCAGTTGTACTTCCATCTTGTCTCGCTGGTCAATCGGACAATACTTCGCGTTGAACATGTCTAAAAACTGCTCCCATTCTAGAGTCTGTATTACTTCTTCTCCGTATATGCTTCTCTGGGTTTTCCACCAGGCACGGGCAGCACCGACGAACAACGCAGACGCATAGCTTACTTTCTTTGAATCTAAGCAGTCAGAGATCCTGAAGATTTCTTCAGTATGGCTTATCCAATCCATCGCCTGAATTGGATTAACTGTACCCTAAAAGTTAAGGGCACCTCTTGCTTTAAAATCTTTGAACTTACAGCCTTTCGGCTGTGCAACTTGGATTTCAGGGTTTGAGTTATCAGAATCAGAGTCATTATTCTGGACTTGCTTTTCTTTTCACTTATTCTTTTTATCATCACGTCTTTTAGCTTCGACATCATCTCTGGCCTGAAACTGTTCTTGCATAATCTTATTTTGTTGTTCAGAGTGTTGGGCTAATAGTTGTTGCATCATTTCAAACATCTGTTGTGGGGTCATGTTGTTTGGTATGTCACCTGATCCTGATCCTGACATCTTCTACTGAAAATTAAAATCAATTAACTATCAGTTTATAGACTTAGATCTATGTACCCTTTTCCCCATCCTAATATTCTGTACATCCTATCTCAGTTCAATCCACCTAAATGATTTACACATATGTATTGCTTCAGTTTGTGACCAAGTATACTCACGTAATACTTGATTCACTCAAACTATGGGCTCTGATACCATCCTGTGAAGACCACCCCTTACGAGGCGGTTCTCACAAGTCTAGGTCCCACATCATGCAATACGATATCAATCAAACTAAGATAGAGTAATTAAGTGCGGAATATTAAATTACAGTACAAAATATTAGGATTAAGTTTAATACAGTTTTCAGTTTTTCCAAATTAAACTTATAAAGGGTACTATCTAATCTAGTTACATCATCATACAATCAATTCAATCTACCCAGACCACCACAATTTCATCTGCCAATCAGTACCGAAATGCTTTATTGAGTAGTGGTCAATGAAAACTTCGACTTGATTCTTATAAGACCTAAGAACTAGGTCCAGCAGGTGACTTTCGTTTGTCTTTTCTTGTAAAATGTTAATGTAGCAACCGTAAGCAATGCTTAGTGAGTAAATAGATTTTCAAATTAACATGCATGGTCAAGCGGATCATCATAAATCTAGCGTGATACGTCTTGGCTGCCGCTACAACCCTCATGATTGAGACATACAAGTCATAGAGTCGGATGATGTTCAGGCCACGCTCACGCTTAAATCGTGGGGATCAGCCACATACTGGGCTAGCTACCAGTAAATCAACATGGCGGAACATCGGAGGTCATTACCAAATTCAATAGAACTGGTGAAATAGCTAGGTCTAGAACAATAGACCAATGAGGCTAATCAAGCTGATTCAAATGTCAAAGTATATGCAATGATGAAGCATACGTATTCAAAGTCATGATAGCAGTAATCTTAAAGCAATAACTGAAATGAACAGTAAAAGCAATATCATATGAAGTGATAAGTCAAATAGCTATCATGATCTACTGGGCAACACCCAACCATGGTGTGCACAGGTCACAATCCAGCTGATAATATGAATGTCAAGTCAATCTAGCATCAACAATATGTCTCAACCGGAAATTCAAGCATGTTAAATCTGAATATCTATAACTCACAGATCTGGGTCTTTATCAAACAGATGTAAAATCTGCCACCTGAGTTATCTCAGGATTTTATCTTTGTCAATCTGTTCTCTTTGTCAATTCAAATCTTTGACCCGCTTTAAATCTTTAAATCTTTGTATCTATGTTCAGAATTTCGCTGAACCTGTCCAGAATTATCATGTCATATCATGTCAATATCATCATCTTTTAGTCTTTAAATCTTTATTTCATCTGATTCTGATAACTTATTCATTCATATATCATTTATTTAATTAGAATATCAAAATTGAATCAACCGGGTTCGGACCTATCCGGATTGGGGATCCGGATTCGGATCTAATGGTCATCCGAATTATTATTGGAATTCGGACCAATCCATCATCCGGATTCGGACTTGATACATCCGAATTAACATGTGTCCGAAAATAGCATAACATCCGAATTAGGACCAAAGCAAGATCCGAAATTGGGACATCATCCGAATTAGGATACTGGGACCGAATTAGGATCATCCGAGATATAGGGTCCGAAATGGGGCACCATCCGAATTCGGTTATACCCGAATTCGGATCCCATACTTAGAATATTTTCCAGAAATGTTCTTCATTTGTTCATACGGATTTTCATTAAAATTCTTAAAAATACAATTCTTTTAACATGCAACTTAAAATTAAGTTATATTATCATAATCTGAGTGTTTTTATACAATTTTATTGATCAAAAACCTCATAAATTGATCAAGATCATCCAAAATATGCAAATTTTGTCAAGAACTCTTATTTTATAAAAATACCGATTTTCACCTTATTTGGATGATCCAAACTAAAATTTTTGTTTCTATTACATTTATACACTTACTTTCATCATTAACTACTAAAATCTTAAACATGCAACCATTATTTCCACATTTATAATCCTATGTTTCGGTTTTAAACAAAACCCGAACCAAACATTTAGAATTATGAAATTTAATCAAGAATTACCTTAAATGCTTGTAGTTTGATGATGAATAATGATTGTTGTTACTCCTTTTTAGCTTCAATCTCCAACTAATTGCAAGATTTTATGAGCTTTTGATGATTATGTTGAAATAGCCGTAGGTGAAGAAGAACAAGAGAGAAAAAGAAGAGAGAGAGAGAGAGAGAGAGAGAGAGAATTTCTTAATGGTGTGTTAAATGATATTAATTGGAGTTTATATACATCATTTGGTTATATTTGCAATTTAACCCACTATATTTTTGTATAATATATCTCTTTTATTTTACTCATCTTTAATAATTTATAATATAATTTATATCATATTTAAATTAAATTTTCATTAATCAAATAAATTACAAAATAAATAATGTAATAAAATTACATTATTGTCTCAAAATCAGATAATTAGGTTCAAGCAAAAAGTTAGGTTGTTACAATATGTATCAATTAAACATGACAATTGGAGACACAAACACACGAATTCGTGAGAGACACGAATACACGACGCGAATACATCTTAAAAAGTGATATAAAACTTAGTCATTCGTGTATTCATGTCGTGTCTGACAAATGAAAATGACACGAATAAACGAATTGTTAGGTAACAATGTACTTGTTAAAAATAAAAAATTCAAAATATATAGAAAATCTGTACATATATTGATCCGTAGAAGTTGAGGGACTAAATAGGTAAAATAATGCAATAGGTTCCCTCCAATCGGAATTCACGAACAACATACATACTTCCGAGGTTAGTATCTTCTTCTCCTTACCCTACCCCTTCTCCTCCTCGCATACCAACAAAAGTATCCCCACCAGTCGCTAATTCACTCAAATCCCCTCCAATTTCTTCCAAATCCACCCTACGGATTCTTCAATTTCAGTCTCAATATCACAAAACCCTCCTAACCCCAATTTTCATTTTCCCAATTACATGAACAACATCTGACTCAAGTACCATAAATCATGGACGTTGCTTATCTACAACAAACCAAATGCTTTTTCAATTTCAACCCGGTTTACTCTTCGACACATAATCCCCCAGTTTCGGTTCTTTCTAGGGTATCAATTTTGCATTCCAGAGAGATTACGACTATAATGCTCGTCGTTCGTTACGGTGGGGAACTCGGAACTTGTGTTTGGCTTCTAGCTCCGATACACTTGTCTCCGGGAAGTCTTCTTCTCGTACGGTTGCTAGCAAGAACAATAAGGAGCTTGACGACGAGGAATATTTGAAATCTTGGATACATAAGAATGGTTTACCTCCGTGTAAGGTAGTTCTGAAAGACGGGGTTGCGTATGATTCGATACATCCTCCCATTCATTATGTCGCCGCCAGCGAGGATTTGCAGGTTGATGCAATTGATTTGGATTTTCTTTAATTGAATAAATTTGAGTCTAGCTTTGATCATTTGATGATATATTTTTATTGCTGTGTGTACTGTAGGCAGGTGATATTGCATTTTCTGTTCCGAATTCGTTGGTTGTAACACTTGAGAGAGTTTTGGGGAACGAGACTGTCGGTAAGATGTTGTTATCTTTTACCAAGACTAATTTTAGTTGATGCATCCATTTGAGCAGATATGACAAGTATGATTTCACGGATCATACCGTAGATGCCTCATGCCTCATTATAAAGTTCTGGCATCTATCAAACATATTATGTATATCTTCTGTCTTCATTTGCTCAACCATCCTTTTGTTTTAAGACCGGGGAATGGTAGGACAAATAAAATAGAGAAAAAATTGATCGAGTATGTTCTAAGCGTTTTATATTTTTGAGTATTTTTGTTACTAAGCTTTAAGTAGAGCCAGTCTAAGAAAATGCAAATGAGCATAGAATGCTAAATTTAGATGTACCAAGTTCTTAACCAATTGGGTATGAGAAATAATAGCATCCTTTTATCCGATAGATCATTATTGTGACTAGAACTTTCTTTCTAATCTTTACTGCAGCGGAACTGTTAACCACAAATAAATTGTCAGAGTTAGCTTGCCTGGCATTGTATCTAATGTATGAGAAAAAACAAGGAAAAGAGTCATTCTGGTACCCATATATAAGAGAGCTTGATCGTCAACGTGGTAGGGGACAGCTAGCTGTGGAATCACCACTCTTGTGGTCTGAAGCTGAGCTGAATTATCTGATGGGCAGTCCAGTTAGGGTATATGTTCCTGTCCTAAATTTAATTACATGGTTTATAAGCAAACAACCATGTCTAAAAGAAACCCTCCACAGAAGGGGACAAAATGTTTATGACTTCCACTGGTCCAATATACACCCCTTTGTTAATATACCAGGCTGAAGTCCTTGAAAGAGCAGAAGGCATTAGAAAAGAGTATAATGAGCTTGACACTGTCTGGTTCATGGCTAGATCCCTGTTTCAGGTGTTTTTGTTTTCTCTGTTTTAGTGCATATGCCATGTATCTGAATTGAAGTTATTTTCATCTATTTATGAAGAATGATTTTTGTTTTGTTTCTACTGATTACTTTAGGTTAATATTTTCTTTTCTTCTTTGAGCAGCAATATCCATTTGATATCCCTACAGAGGCATTTTCATTTGAGATATTTAAACAAGCTTTTGTTGCAGTTCAATCTTGTGTCGTGCATTTGCAGGTTACTACTATCTGATGCCACTTGTTTTTTCCATTAGCTTTATTGTAATGTGGGATTTTCCTTCCAAAATCTACATTCTTCTTGTATTTATTGTGGAACAGAGTCACAGACATTTAACATTCTTATTGTTAATAAATGTATAACACTATAACTTTATGCCACCATTTTCACTTTAGGTCATATATAGATAGCTATGTAATAAGTAAGACTGTGTTGAATTTGTCTTATTAAATTGCTGCTTGCTCTGGACAAGAATAATCAGTTCAGGCTTTTAAAAACGTAGTTGTTGAATTTTTAACTCTATCTAGAGTTTGAATATTCAACCGTATCTTCTTTTTATGTAAAGGAAACATCTGTAAACATGAGAGATTTCTATCTATAATCCTTCTACAGTTATATTTCTCCATATCGCTATCGTGAGCTAATTGTGCAATGCTCCCAAAATTCAGAAGGTCAGTTTGGCTCGAAGGTTTGCATTGGTTCCTCTTGGACCTCCTCTCTTGACCTATAGAAGCAACTGCAAGGCAATGCTAACAGCTGTAGATGGAGCTGTCCAATTGGTTGTTGATCGCCCATACATTGCCGGACAATCTATCGTAGTATGGTATAGTATCTGCTCCTTTTGGACTGTATCATAACTTGTAAATTCAGAATGCCAATTCATTATTTCGTAGTTGCCAATTCATCATTTTTATGATCATCATTGTGATATTAGTGAAGCGACTCTTTGATGGAAGTATCACTCCCTCATCATGTTAAGTGTAATGGGAGAGAGTGTTCATTGGGCTATGGTCTTTTGTGTTTTTTAAGGGTCCATAATTCAATATTGCCATAGAGAGATCAAATGCATTTACGTTTCTGCAGTGAAATTTTAATGATTCATATACACAACATTATTTTACTAGCGGTTATGCACAACCTCCTTAGCTTTTCCTGGTAAACTCGTGTATACTCTATATAGTACGATCAATTTTATTTGTAAAGGAACCAGGCCAACAGGGAAAAATAGTGGCATGTCTATGCTCTACACCAGCTTTTGTTAAAGGGCTCACTTATACATTGTCAAGGTACAAAATTTTGATCTTTATCATCCCCAATGTTTTGTAGGTGTGGGCCACAACCTAATTCAAAGTTACTCATTAATTACGATTTTGTCGACGAAGACAACTCTTATGACCGCTTGGTGGTCGAGGTGAAAATTCAACTTTTCGTATCTTCACGTGATTTTTACCATTTCAAAAAAATTTTGCTTCTTGTACAGTTCTCTTACCTTGCTTTTTAGGCAGCATTGAATACAGAGGATCCTCAATATCAGGAGAAGGGATTGGTTGCTCAACGAAATGGAAAACTGACCATACAAACTTTCCAGGTACAAGTCATTCTTAGTTTCACTTATCTAATTAAATTAAAGTCATAGGCAGGTGTCAGATTGACTATGTTTTATTACCCCTCTAGGTTAACGTGGGGAAAGAAAGAGAAGCTGTTCTTGAGATGCTTCCGTATATGAGGCTAGGTTATGTCCCAGATCCTTCAGAGATGCAGTCCGTTATCCCTTCTCAGGGTCCAGTATGTCCGGTAAGTCTATCTGGAGGACATATCGTTGTCAATTTCAGGCTAGAAGTTTGTTTTTGTAAAGGCAACAATATTATATGTATAAAACCCAAAAGTGGAAAATACAATCAACCCAATCGGCTCTTGGCCATAGTCGCCTTCTGCGAGACACAAACACAGGCCATAAAACTCTATAGACTCGAAGTGCTGAGAGAATCATACAAGAAAACGAAACAAGTTCATTACATCTATTTACATGTTACAATGTTACAGGTGAGCCCTTGTATAGAACATGCAGTTTTGGACCAACTAGCTACTTATTTCAGAGAAAGACTGTCTGGTTACCCCACTACTCTAAGCGAAGATGAAGCCTTGGTAAATTTTCCTCCTATTCTTTTTCAAGTTTAGAGGATCTCAACCTGCCTGTAGATTCTCCAGTACTAACCCATGTGCTTTTGGGCAATTCAGTTGGCAGAATGTGATATCGATCCAAAGAAACGAGTTGCTACACAGCTCGTCAGATGTGAGAAGAAAATACTAAGCAGATGCTTGGAGGCAACTGTTGTTATGATAAACCAATTACCAGATCTCTCCGTGTCTCCATGCCCAGCTCCCTATGCCCCTCTACTAAGAAGAAAAGCTGAAAAGGCATCTCTTCTTTCCCCATATCGTCTACATCCTCTATAGTTGGCAATCGTGAGCCATTTATAGGTAAACATGTCAATATGATTAGTGTAGTACCTTTAACCGGCACATGGATAAATTTAGAATTATTAGCTCAAATGGAAATGGATCAAACATTGCCCAAAGTGTATTCAAATGTATACCTTTTAAAATCACTTTATTATAAATAAATTAGCTTATTATTTTAATAATGATTTTTGAAATCATAATTAACGTGATGATTATGTAAGGAATTTGATAGAAACTAAATTGCAATAACTAGAACAAGAAGCTAATGACAAGAACGATGCTGGAATTCAAGATGTTAAAGGAAAACAAATCAGTAAGGGAACCCAAAGGATGGTGAACCCTACTGCCAAAACTCAGAAGAGAACAATTCTCTCTGCCCAAGCTAAGAGCCGATCTAACAAATAATTTCAACAAAACATACCATCTCACTGCCTTCCTCACTCTCTATATATAGTACTAACCTAGGGCTGTTACTGGACTGTTATTAGGCCTGTTGGGTTGGTTATCAACAGAATATCATATTCTCTATCAATACCGACCCCATAAAGAACAGGCTTGCCCTCAAGCCTGAGATCTAGCAACGGATTTTGTAATCTGTGGGCATTCTTCCCAGTAGCAGCTTCTATAATTCCCAGTCGCCATGGAATCAACCAATGTAAAATTGGTTCCCTCTCTTTGGTCACACTGCGGGTGGACTTATACTTCTTCGGAAGTGAAAGACATGTGGACTCTATCTCGAGGCCTTGTTGCACCAATGTACCTTGGTTCCAGAAATGAATTTTTCGTGCCTGGCAACTAAAAATAATATCCCCTGTTGTTCCCAATATATCAACTTCCAAAATCGTATCGAAAGGTTCCAGTTTGTACATTAGAGCATCGACGACACAAGTGAATGACTTGAGTTGAGTAACGATTTGCTCACACTTTGTGGAAATTCTAATTCGCACTCTTCCACCGAAATTAATTGTTAACCTTGTAGAGATGAAATTGAGAGTGGCATTGATGTCGACCAGAGCAGGAATTCCATCTACTCCTACATGTTTGATTTCTGCACTTTTGTCTGCCTTGCGGAATTCACCATCATTGATGATCACCTCTTCATCGGCAAACAAATGTTCCCAAAATTGACCTTTCGTGCATATGTGTTGTGGAGAGTATTGCTGCCCACAATTAAAACAAGAATCTTTTCTTTGATCCGCCCAGTCGTTCTTGGTTAGTTGTCGACTATTACTATTAATTGGGCTTGGGATTCTAGACAGATTCAAAGGGTGAGACTGGGTCTGTTTGGTTGTTGAGCCTATCATCATGGTGGGTCTGATAAGCAGAGAATACTGATACGAGTTATGAGCAATCCAATCTAACGGATAATCAGTTGTCCAACCAGACGAAATCTGTGAAAATCCAACAGTACCCAAACTCGTTTTTCCCTTCGTTCCCAAATCTTCTTCATAAACGGCAGCACTGATGGTGACATGATGTGTAAAATCCATGGAGTGGTCACTGGAGGAAGGTTTCAGTGCTCGTATCCAATTTTTGATGTCAAATTCCAGCCCCCGAAAAATGATTCCAATCGATTGCTCATTGGGTTGATTGGGAATCAAGGCTAATAACACTTCATCTTTAAGAGGAGAGTGGAAGATTGCTAACCTTTTTGACATAAATCTGTGTGTGGTCCTACTGCTTAATTGGTCATCAGCGTCTGCTTCATCCTTAAAAATTACTTCTATTTTATATGTCTCCCCTTCAACGTCTATGTCTTCTCCTTTTCTTATGCGATCCTCCAATTCCAGAGTTTGACCAGTTGGGCCTGGTTGATTTATAGGCTTATTGGACTGCATAACTGGGTAAATAAAATAATGATAACCTGGGCTTGTTTTTATGGGCCAATTTGTGATGATTAGGGCCTGATTATATCCCCCATTGCTAGATCCAAAGTCGCTACCTGATGATGGCACAAACTTGGATTCAGCGTTTCTTTTTCCTCCATGGATGACAGTAGCGGATTCCCCATCACGAGCAGAATCCATATAATTAACGCACGTAAGAGGAGTTAGGGTTTTTATGCATGTGCGTATGTCATTTTTCAACCCACATAAGAACACACCCATCGAGCATCCTTCTGGTTGATCAAGAATTAGGGTTGACGAGGCTTCCAAATCAGGCTGACCATGAACGTGAGTTTTATCATCAACAGATTTCGCTTCATCCCTTGATTTAAGGTTGCTGGTTGTTGAGGCATCACGATTTTGGATTGGCTGCATCTCCCGAGGCTTCCAGTAACTCTTCATCATATTATCGAATGATTTGGTGAAGGAGAAGGGGGGTTCATCCAACTGGTTGCATTTGATGAAATTATGCTCCCTCATCATCTTCTCCAACGACTTTGGCAAATCATTGAGCAATTGTTCCTTCATGGCATGGACAGAGGCTGAGAGATCCCGTACTTGATGGGAGAGTTTCTGGATTTTCTCATCTTGTGCTTCAACACGTAATATCAACTCGGTATCCAAATTCTCCATTCACGGTTTCCCGGCAATGGAACCAATTGATAGAAACTAAATTGCAATAACTAGAACAAGAAGCTAATGACAAGAACGATGCTGGAATTCAAGATGTTAAAGGAAAACAAATCAGTAAGGGAACCCAAAGGATGGTGAACCCTACTGCCAAAACTCAGAAGAGAACAATTCTCTCTGCCCAAGCTAAGAGCCGATCTAACAAATAATTTCAACAAAACATACCATCTCACTGCCTTCCTCACTCTCTATATATAGTACTAACCTAGGGCTGTTACTGGACTGTTATTGGGCCTGTTGGGTTGGTTATCAACAGAATATCATATTCTCTATCAGAATTCAAAAAGAATATTTGTGCATCAACCTGACCCAACATGTTTGATCCACTACCTGGCACGCCCATTTCCTATTTCTACGATCCTGCATTTTCCATCTTATGCTACTGAAACAGGCTACTGTCTCTGCATAATTAAGGATGTTGGATGCTACACGATCTTCATATATCTTGGAAATGTTGCGAGTTTTAATGATCCATGCAGCATCAGTTGACCAAACAAAGTTATATAGATCAGATAAGTTGCCTCTGCATTTGGCGATCTTGTTTTTCTATTTCCTTGTGTTACTCTTGATCTTCAAATTAACAGGCATTCATGCAGAATGGTCAGGGTGTTATTTTAAAGCTGCATGCTGATGTGAGTGCAATATATTTGCTATTCGGTTTGTTGTATAAATGAGAAGCTTGTTAGTCTTGTACAATATTTCTACGGTATTTTTGGACCATCATACTGATAGAATTTGAATCTATTTCTTCTTTTTGATCATATTGTTATAAAAGTTACCGAGCAACTATATTACTACTCATGTACATGCTACGCCGAATGTATCAACTGTTAAAATAATGGAATAAAATGTGTTACTCTTAATCGAATGCTACATGAAAATGAAATGAGAAAAAAAAAAAGAAGTTTCAACTTTTAGAATTGGTGACCATCTTTGACGACAAGCTCAGTTTGGTTCGCCATAAATCTGCGACCACCTTCCTTGGTTGCGGATTATCTGGTCCCTTGTCTCGCTGCCCAGATGTGATGTAAAACCATCCATTCCAATAAGCCGCTTGTGTAGTTTTCACAGGATAAGGAAGCTTCCCAATCACGTACCATTTCTGTGTCACTGTGTGGATTTGTATGGTATGAGACATTTGTTTCAAACAAAATAAATGAAGATGCTGTGGTAATGAGTGTTACCTTCGAGTCGAGATCAAATCGAAACAACTCTCCAACCAATATCATTCTTTTTGTTATAGCGTTCTTCTCCGTTGTGCCTCCTGCAATCCCGATGGCGTTGTTAAGAACTACCCAAGATGCTTCGATATGTGAATCAGGTTTCGGCATTGGTGGCAATGTGTGCCACTTCATCTTATCATCCATCATGTAAAAAGATCAACATAAACTACCTGAAGTTTTGAAGAATAGTTCAAGTTACGATCTATTGATATAAGATGAAATAAAACATAGGAGCTTTCCCTATTTTGAAAATCAAAAGTCACATGAATCGTTAATAGATTTTACTAAATCTTGATAAACACAGATTACAACCAATATATGTATCAAAATCATCACGAAAAGCAATAGGTTTGATCTGAAATGTCAAAATGCCTTTCTTTACAAATAGAGGTTGAAATTCCTGCTTACCTCATGCCTGCGAGAACACTTGAAGATAGGCGACCCTGGTTTCGGCATAAAGTCACCCTCTTGACCACCGATAACGTAAAGCCGATCACCGACAGCAATACAAGCTCTGTCAATACACAACACAAAAGGCTTTCATACATCCCAAATAATCTCCAATTTCCTTCCCTACCCAACCAATTCCATATGCGGACCTCCACGAGGAATTGGCACCTCTTTCCTCCATGTTTTTCCTAATGCTTTGCCATTTTTCATTGCAATGCTCCAAAGATCCGTACCGGGCGTATGACGATTTTCCTTACCGCCTCCCATGACGTGAAGTCTGCCCCTCCAAACTTGAGTTGCAGGTGCATACCTAGAAATCATAAGTGTGTAGCATCGGTTAGCATGGTCAACTATACAAGTCAACATAATGAGAAAAATAATGCAGTTCAATTTCGTAATAAGCATACCTTGGTTCTGGTAATGGTGGAAACGACTCCCATCTTCTTGTTCGAGTGTCTAACACATATACTTCAGCAATGGGAGGAGTTCGACACTGAGGACCCTGTTGCCCAGAGACGACATATATGTATCTCCCATCAGTCGCCATTCCTAAATGAGAATTAGCCATTTGTTTTGGTGTAGCAAAGCTTTCTCCCCATTTTTTGTTTGTAAAATTGTAAACATCAACATGAGAATGTACCTACAATAATATTTTCACAACTATTAACTCGATACAAATAAGGAGGTGTTTAGATGTAAGTTCTGAAAATGATATCATAACTTCAAGAATCATACGTAGATAATTAGTTGATTAAAGTTAGGGACAAGTAGTGTAATTTTACATTTACTCAACAATCACTTCCATCAAACACGCGAAACAAACTACTGTGACATGCAAATGTTTAACCGCACATCCAATCTCCCTGTAAGTACTCGATGACTAGATTAACTATGCAATTACCTAAAGGCTTCACAAAGATTAGGCGAAACCCTATTAACATCGTCCAGTTGATTTTTCATCGATTTTAGTTAGGGGTGGCAATTTCAGTCCGTTCAAGCAAACGGATCAAACAGGTTGATGACCAAAGGTCATAAATTTTACATAATTTTAAAAAAAATTTCAAAGAACAATTTTTTTAATAGACCGTTTTATAAATTTTCGATTTTAAAAAAAAATTATGTTATATCTTAATCTTTTACAATGGATCCAATTAACTGTTAGACCCGTTGGGTCAAAATTGTCACCCCTAAATTTAGTCATCGTGATTTAATTTTCTGCAAAGTTGGACAAAAATCAATCAGATTTGGCGAGTAGCTAACACAAATAGAACTACACATGTTCTTCTGTTGACGCGACTCTGAAATTTGCATCTTTAATCACACAAGAACGATTCTGTAAATGTGATTTAGTTTTCATCAAGCATGTTATCATTATCATACTAAAATCTTTAAGTAGACACATAGATGGCATTACATAAAGAAACAAAATCAGCAATGAGTCGAGTCATAGGAAACTAAACCACAATGGCTAAATCATCAAAACCAAACCATAAAGATCAAATTGTTAAAAGAAGAAAGGAAGGAAAAACACATTGACCAAAAAAAACATGGGTTTTGCATAAAGATTAGGCAATGTGCAGACTGCAGTAAGCAGAAAAATTAATGAAGAAATAAATGCGAAGGCTGATCCTTACTTGGTCAAGGTTTCAATAGCCAGAAAACACGTAAAAGAGTTCATTGATCTGTATCGAAGCAACATCGAGACGTGGAACAGGTGCAGGAGCCATCTCTTCCCATTGGGTTTCTGGTGAGGAATTTTCTTTAAAATCTGATTTCTAAACAATAACAACAAAATAATCCATGTTTTAATACATTTCAAAACTCAAGCATCAATCTTGCTACTAACAAAACAACTCAAATCAGCATTATGCCAAATGCCATTTTGAGTTTATCTGCTCATATATATGCATAAAAAGAAATTACCTTTTTATGTTATCTTTGTAATGGGGTAAATTTTCTGAAAGTCAATTAACAAATGCAAATTTAGATTCTTGTGGGTCAATTCAATTGTAACTGTAATTACTCTTGAGTCTTGATGTTATGTTTTAATATCAAAATTAAGTTACTCTATAGTAGGATTTTGGTAGTTAATTGTGTAACGGAAATGACATCAATTTGGAATTTGAAATAAGAAACGTTGACATCAGAAGTCAAAATACGTCTATCTCAAACATTTGAATGTTGAAGTAAAGAAGAACAATCAATCAATTTAGATTAATAACAGCAAAATCAAATCAGAAAAAAGTGAGGAATCAACTAACCTTATAAGTAGTATTGTTGGAGAAAGTAGGTAGGGTTACGAGATCATTTTTGTCGCGAATCCAATTGTAATGAGTATCGGTATAGACAGAGGAAGAAGAAGACCATAAATAATAAAAAACGAAAGCGGCACCAAGAAGAAGAACAGTAGCGAACAAGAAGAAGAGGAATTTGGAGTTTGTGGAGAGGTGTTTAGTGGTGTGAATCCTTGCCATTTTCATTTATCTTGTGATCAATAAATCTCGGAAACCAAGATAAAACCCATATATCTATACTCCTTAATAAAGCATTTAGTTGATAGTTTTAAAAACAATTATTTATGCACAATGTACAAGTTCTTAAAGCTCAATGCTGAATTTTAAGAGGTACAAGACTAACAAACATAACGTACAATTGACTGATGCTGAAAAAGTTCATGAGATGTCAAAAAATTTGAATTTTGAAATAATCGACTACTGCTGAAAAAGTTCATGAGTATTCTCTTTATTGGGAAGACCAACAGAAACTTTCTTCAATCTTCTCACCTCTTTAAACCAATCAGCCTTCCACCGCCTAATCCATCACTCAACATTTCAACAATACCGCTTTCCCTTTTGATGTTAATCAAACACCCTCAAGTATGCCTCTCGTTCTTCAAATGGAGTTTCTCAAAGCTTGTTCTTCTCAATTTTCTTGTTCTTCTCAATTTGAAGTCGTGGGTCGTAGGGGAATTAAGCCTCTGCCTCTTCTGTCCAGCCGGAGACCGGTTTGCTCCATGATCGAGGCCACACGCCAAGCGTGAAGAGAACCACCGTTTCCAGAGCCTCAAACACCTTGTACTCATCCAAAAGTCCGTTCCAACCCCCACTCACAATGCAGTAGTTGTTATACGACGGCTGGTGGTGGGTGGCATGCTGCGATTGAGATACCAGAACTCTGGCATCTTAGGTTCGTCTATCGCTTTCTATCATTTGATTCGACTTTATTGATTAGCCGAAACATCTGAGGTTCATCTCTCTCTATCTCATCTGAAATTATTCTATTTAATCAGTTGCTTTAATCTAAAATACATATGGGTTGGTTAGGTAGTAGAATCGCTATGAGGGTTAGAGCAGAAAGGCCGCCTTGGTATCTTTTAGTAGTTTGTGGAACTCTTTATGTAAGTCCCCTTGTACCAATACCCTTTCAGTTTCTATACACGTAATCTTTTGAGGTATATTATCTCACAACTCAAATTTGTTGATCTTGCTGCTGCTCGAAGTGCAACCATGGGCTCGGATTATGTTGGATATCTTGAAAAGGGGCAAATCCCTCCCAAGGTAACATGTATTTGAGCATCTAAAAGATGGTTAAAACCATCTACTGTTTGTGTTATATATTTTTGTTTTACGTGTATGTTGTGTATATATGATTAAAACCACCTAAATTTGCACCTGATGAAGCGACAATTCGAGATTCCAAATTGAGTCGTTTTAAAGAAGACTGATATATCTTTTCCATTATAGAGAGAGGAACTCCCCCACCCCCAAAATTTGATTTATTTTGTATATATATTTAATCTAACGTAACTAAACTATATTCTTCCATGATGTGCTGCTTCGTACTAATCGTAAATCTGAAGTCGAAGGGATTTTTACCACCTTATTATGAATCGTTTCTGTTCTATAAAGTTTAATTTATTACCAGTTCAACTTGAAGCAGTTCGTTATCTTCAAATGCAAATTAGTGGTTTTGAAATTTTTATGTGCGAGATCATCACAGGGTTTTATGGAGTATAAGAATTTCGTAAAATGTCTACAATATTGTTGAAGGATGTATGATTAAGCATGGACCAATTGATGGATTGCTTGGATTCTCACAAATTTTTCTACTGATTCTACAACTAACTAGCCCCAATATGTGGCACAACATCGGTGCTTCTTCGTCTCTTTTCTGCTGAAATACATGTATAGATTAGAATAAAAATTTTGATCGATTATCGGTTCGTTGCATCTCAACTTTCAACAATTCGATGGTATTTAATAGATTATTCCGAGTTTTTAGTTGGATTACTTTAGATTGGGTTAATGAATTATGTATACTTTGGTCATTTAAATTTATGGAGCTCTTCAAGTAATTGTTGACAAGAAAGTATACATTTCAGTTTGGATATGCCAGTCACCTTGGTCAATAATAATTATGTTGTTTTAGGAACAATAGATTTGTTAATGTAGAATATTAACTTGAGGGGCAAATATTAGTAAAGTTTCTAAGCACCTATGTTAAGATATTGATTGAATGACTGCAACTGCTAGCCCCCTCCCTTTCTATCACTGAAGCCATCTCAGGAAAGAGGCTTCTTCACAGACTCGATGTGATATGTGTTCTTATTGATGCAGTGTGAAATTGGTGGAACAAGAATTGTGGCAGAGGGAGGAGAAAGGGTTAATTGGCATTCTGCCAGTTCGAGATGTTGCCGAGACAAACGTGCAGTTCGAGATGTTGCCGAGACGAACGTGGGTTCTGTGATGACACAAGGTGATTTGATTATGACAACATCTTTGCATTTGGGAATCAGTGATCTGGAAACTAAATTTTTGTCCTATCGAGTGTAGGGGCTGATCTGGGTGATAGAAGCTCCAATAATCAACCAGTGTTATCAGAATCTCACAAGCTTGATGGGAAAAGTCAACAAGAACCCTTACAAGGTATATTTTGGTTGTTCCTCTCTTATCTTGTTTGTTATACAACTCAAACGGTAATATTTGAACCTCTTTAAAAGACCTCGATTTCTGATTTTGATATGTATTCCTGTTTCCATATATTTCTGTAACCAGGGATCGATTTTATTATATTACAAGTTCTCCCTTTGGGTGTTTACCAGTACAAGATTTATGTTGATGGACAATGGAGGTATTTACTTGATGTAACAGGGGTCTGAGTGCCAACTTGATGTAACAGGGTCACGAGCGCTGTAACAACCTAACTTTTGGCCCAACTTATTATCTGATTATCGAACCAATAATGTAATTTTATTACATTATTTGAATTATAATTTAATTAAGTTTTGAAATATTTAATTAAATTATATAAATATTTAAAATATGATTTAATAAATTATTAAAGATAATTAAATAAAAGAGATATAAGATACAAAAATAATAGTGGGTTAAGTAGCAAACGTAACTGATTAAGTATATAAACGGAATTAAAGGTTCATAAAACATAATCTACTCTCTCTCTCTCTCTATTTCTCTCTACTCTCTCTCTACAAACATATGGATTACTTCAAATCTTACCAAAAATATCACTACATCTTGCAATAAATTCGAAGATTGAAGAAAGGAAGGAGTTACAAATACTAATCAACAACAATCAACACAAATTCTAGGTAATTTCTTGATTTAAATTTGAGATTTTTATAAGTTTGGTTCGGTTTTCTCAAAACCGAACCCATGCAATATTAGCTTGAGTTTTAGCTAGAATTTGATAGATTATATATAATAGAATCGAATCTAGGCTTAATGCTTAGTATAATTATGAATTTAGGCTTAAAAATGTATGTTTTAAAGATGTAAATTATGAACAAATTCGAGAAACCAAGAACAAAGTTGAAATGCGTGAACAAACTCAATTTTAAGCTAAATTCGAATATTGGTTCGAATTTGACATTTAAATTCGAATATGGTTTGACTTTAGCCAATAAATTCGATTTTGACAATTAAAATTGAATGGAGGTTCGAATTTGTCCAATAAATTCGAGATAGAATTCGAAATTGATATTAAATTCGAAAGAAGTTTCGACTTTGCCCATAAATTTGAATAAAGCTTCGAATTTAGTCCCTTTATTCGAATTTATTTGCATCCAAATTCATTCATATGTTCAAATTTAGTATATATTAAGGTATGCATTCGAATTTAATTATAATAGGTTCGAATTTGATACATAAAGCCAAACCCCATTCCTTAAATCTGGATATCTTGAATAAAACACATAGACAACACATAAAATAACAAAGTAATTAGCTTAATGACTATATATATATATATATATATATATATATATATATATATATATATATATATATATATATATATATATATATATATATATATATATATATATATATATATATATATATATATATATATATATGTATATGTATATATATGTATATGTATATGTATATATATGTATATGTATATGTATATATATGTATATGTATATGTATATATATGTATATGTATATGTATATATATGTATATGTGTATATGTATATATATATATATATATATATATATATATATGTATATGTATATATGTATGTATATATATATATATATATATATGTATATGTATATATATGTATGTATATATATATGTATATGTATATGTATATATATATGTATATATATATGTATATGTATATGTATATGTATATATATATATATATGTATATGTATATCTATATATATTGTAACACCCCTCCCGATCCCGGAAATGCCACGTCAATACAATATCATAGGTGGCAATAACGCAACGGATCCATAACGCACGTGTCATAGGATAATGCAGATTACGGTTAATTAAAACTTTAAACTTCATACATAATAACCCATGATTACATTTCATAATCCCATATAACAAAACACATAATCCCGATCACTAATTACATTGTTCTATACAGACACAAAACCATCACAGATCTTCAATCTATCTCGGATCTACCTCGGCTGTAGCTGCGGTCCTTTCTGATTCCCTGAACATGTTAGACTCGATAACGTGAGCTATAAAGCCCGTGAGCACGCGAGGGTTGACACTGCACAGAACACATAGCACATAGCACGCAAACCCTGTCCCTGCCCCTGTCCCGATTGCCCGACAAACATCTCAGGTATAAAGCACAAGTATGAGATCGGAGTACACATAGCCCTGCGGGGACCCCTCCCCGGTGGACACATCGCACACAGCAATGGTCGGTAATACCCTGTAGCACGGAAGCTACCCGGCTACAGGCCCTGCCGTATATATACGCCCCAAGGACTGTAAGGGACAGTCAACCCGCGCGATTCCCCTTCGCGACTTATCGTCCGTATGGAACTCATCACGGACCCCTGAACCGATCTCGCATCTCATACATAACACGTATAAGGAATAGAGCATACCTGAGGTTCACGTCCCTGTCTCACATAGATATAACACGCACAATATAGCTATTCAACTATAACGTAAAGGATGGCGCGCGTTTTAGAAAACGTCTCGAGTACTCACCTGACTGGTTCCCCGAAGTCTGAACACCCTGCTCGAATCCGGCCCGATGTCCGCTAGTCCCTGCAGTCACACGGATAGCCCATGAATTAAACACAATTCCCGGATAACACATATCGCATAATCACAATGATCCGAACCCAACTCAAACCCGATAACCCCACGGAACCGAAACTCGATTAATATCCGAAACTCGACTCAAACCCGACTCAAGGCAATCCCAAACAAGACCCCAACCCCAATAAAACACAGCCCGAGCAATCCCGAAGGAAACCCGACACAATTCGACCCAAACTCAATTTACAAAGTTAAACTCGGATTTTCCAGCAGGCCTTTGGTCGCGCCGCGGGGACTCTGGTGGTCGCGCCGCGACCCCGCGAAACCCCTGCATCCTGACCTGCGATTTTCATGGCTGCCAGGAGTGTACAACTCCTCCCAATTCAGTTTTCAACCCTCAAAACACATATATAATCACATAATAGCAGCATAACAACTCCTATATCACACAAATAGCCAATTCCCACAAGAATCCAACATATAACACAATTAAACCTCCAAATCAAGCTTGCTTACCTCAAATCCTTCAAGAACAACGGAAGAGAAGAAGATGAGCAGCTAAATGCCAAGTTTCCACACTCAATTTGGAGCTCAAATTTGGTTTCTCTGCTGGAGGTTTTCACACAACACACACATACACATTTTAGGTCTTATCTCTCAATGGATAAGGGAAGAAAAGGATAACACGTATATATATATTTATCTCTATTTCGGCCGGTCCCGAACCCAATAACCCGAACCCGATATCACATTTTTCACTATTTATGCCCATTTAACCCATTTAATCCCACGATCCCGAAAATATAATCCGTTCATTAAAATTATAACCCGGTGACACGCAAGCCCAATCCCGACACGTATTAATCCACGAAACGGGATATAATTGGACCAACCCAATATTAATAAATTATTTATCCACTAAAATAATTCCACGTACCAGGTCGAAATGACGGATGTTACAATATATATATATATATATATATATATATATATATATATATATATATATATATATATATATATATAAATATAACCTTGTAGTTAACACAAAACATACAAAACTAAATACATTGGATAACAAGTTATAACTCAGATTCTAGACTAAATAGAAAAATTACAATAAGTAAACTAAATAAACAATAGTTATAAAACGAATGTAAACTTGAAAAAAAAAATTAGAAACTAATGTATTAGAAAACAAAAAAATATATACTAAATTTAAAAAAAAAAAACAAAACAAAATGAGGATGCAACTATAAAGTTCGAAAAGAAAAAGAAAAAAAAGAGCTTACAAAAATAAATTACATAAAATTATTAAAATAGATATGATATTTTAATTTAAATTGGATAAATATGATATTTTGAAGTTTAGTTGAAAGAAGAAATGAGTAAGGGTATAATGGTCATTAATTAATAAGCAGTATTAATTATGAGTTTTAAATTATATAAAAATAATTAAATTAATGAATTTGGGTATATATGAAATTAATGATATTTAACAGGGATATATATGATATTAATAATTAAAATCGGGTATATATGATATTATGATGTTTAGGAGGGATATATATGATATTAAAATACTAGGTTGGGTATATATGATATTATGAAGTTTTGGAGGGGTATATATGAAATTCTCCTTTTTTTTAAATCAAAAAAATTATGAATGTGTGAATATATCTTAAACCATATTTTAAATAATTATTGATAAACTTTTATTTAATGCCTATTATTAGTTGTACATCCAAAGTTTATAATCTATACTACTATATAATACATTTACCTATTTAGTCTTAAAAACAACTTATACTGCACAATGTACAACTAAATAAAGCATGGTGGCTGAAATTTAAGAGGTACAAATGTTTTAAGCAGGATGTACAATCATTTGTGCAGAAACTTCTTTATAACTTCTTTAAACCTCTTGACTACACACCATAACAATCATGAATAGTGGTGTTGGAAAATGGTGCATTGGGAAGAAAACGACTGTTCCTTTCCTCTCACACCCCTGTTTGAATTTTAAATGTCTGTCGTCTTCCCCTCGGAGCTCTAAATCCACTATGTTAACTACATCATCTTCACTCTCAAAATCACATCATCTTCGATTTAACCTCCAGACCACCGGTAACAATTTCATTACCAAGTCCACTATCATTTTCATCGCTCACCAATGGTTTATGGTTTGTTCATTGCCCACATGTTCTTATGGTTGTTGGGCTTCTTCAAGATGATGTCGCCCACGGTTTCCAGCTTCTCCGTTAGGTCCTGATTTCTAATCATCGTATTGGCCGGGTTTCCAGCTTGCATATGATGAACCAGCGTCTTCAGACTTTTTGGATTTACTCATTGTTGAGAACTTCGATTTAGGTACCGACGTGAAGGCGGGAGGCGGTGGAGCCACCGACGAAGATCCAAAATTAGAGTGATTCTCTCATGCATTGTCGGACGCACACACACACATGAACTGATATGGTTTCTGTTTAACATTTGCTACTGATCTGTTTCTGCATTGTTGGACGCACACACACACACACATGAACTGATATTGTTTCTTATAACGTGCATTGTTGCTGCTACATGTATTTGCTACTGATCTGCTTCTGTTTAACATTGTTATGAACCTAAACACCCTTATAAAGGGCTGCTATGTTTCTGTTTAACATTTGAACACCAAAGACTTTAATTGTTTGACATGGTTGCTGCTGATATTCAGATTTGCAGAAGACCACCCCAAGATTGATTCTTGGGGTCAAAGTACCTCACACAGACTTAGAATGTATATCTATATATACACAATGTGCTGTTAATTTTTACTCATTGACCCACCCCGCTCTGAGACTTGGTCTTGTAAGGACCTGCACATTCACACACTGTTCGTACATATATATACCATGCACACACATGTAAATTTTTGTTTTAAACTGAGATTAAAATTATTCAATGGTGATTGAGAACACACACGACACACAATTTTATTTATAATGTTATTATTACATATTTCTGCATAGAGAAAACATGTTCTCATTCTCAGCTCTGATTAAATCATAAAATGTCTCTTGCTCTCAAATATATCCTTGCTATGGGTGAACACTCTTTAAACGTCACACATGGCTAGCAACAGAAAGAAAGAAATTGATGAACTAGAAACAGAGGTAAGAAAGAGGTTGGGCTGGCTTTAGTGCTATATTAATAAGCTATCCATGCATCAAGCCTCCACCACTGGTTGTCTCAGCCATGACAATTCACTACAGGTTCATTTTCAACCTTTTTCTCGTTAGTATCTGGTTTTTTTCAAATTGTGTTTTTTGCATATCTATATGGTGGTGAACAAGAAAGCCTTGTGATGGCTCTAATACACTCTTCTCTGTAAGTTTATATCTCTATGTTCTTCTTGCAGTACCTACAGGTGTTTGTCAATGCACTTTTCTACTTTTCTTTGTTCTTGATGACACCTAGATTTTAAAATTTGAAGCCTTTTGCACGGAAAATTAATTTGGGTCTTCATGATGGGAAAACAGGAAAGAACTTAATATTAGATTCAAGGCTGTTAACTTTTTTTAATAAATTTATAAAAAATCCATGTTTTGTGCAAGTTTGAGCAAATTCCAGGTTACAGGGTGTATATTTTTTGAAATTGTGGGTTTTTGGAGATTTGGGTTTATAATATTTGGTTTACATATGATCTTCATGTTATTTTTTTAATAATTGATTATCAATTTCTACTATTAGTTTCTACTTTTAGCTATTATTGAACTTTCAATTGAATAAATGATCAGGATACAAAATCAATAATAGGAGACAAGAAAATAATCTCAATTGTTTGCATTCAAGCAATTATCAAAAGGAACAATAGTTGAGTGCAAGAGATTAATTATGCTGGTCTATTTTTAGATTCATTGATTTTAACATCCAACTATCTTTGGATAGAGATGTGAGATGACGAAAGAGATACAATAAGTGTAAGCAGTGTTCAGGTATGAGTTTCCTCTTATTTTTCTCCCAGTTTCAAATACTATTTTTAATTTAGGATTTACTGTTAAATATGCCTTAGCCATACATCGAAGCAGCAACAAATATAGTATGGTGTTCTAATTTTTATACTATGTGTTAATATTTGTTTCATCTCCTAATGTTTTTATTTAGTGTCATGATATGTGTTGTGTAGATACTTTATAGAGATAATCTGAGTCACTTTTGATTATTGTAACACCCCTCCCGATCCCGGAAATGCCACGTCAACCCAATATCATAAGTGGCAATAACGCAACGGATCTATAACACACGTGTCATAGGATAATGCAGATTACGGCACATAGATAATAACATATGATTACATCCCAAATTATTCGCAAATCCTGTTTACAACCAACATATATCCCAAAGCAACTGTCACGGACTGATCTATACAAAACATGAGACTATTACGGATCTTTGAATCAACCTCAAATCTACCTCGGCGGCGGCTGAGATCCCTTCTGATTACCTGAAGATGTTAGACTCGGAGACATGAGCTATAAAGCCCGTGAGCACTCGAGGGTTAACACGCATCTCAAGTATAAAGCACAAGTATGAGATCTGAAAGAACACGCAACCCAAAGGGGGACCCTTCCCCGGCCGACACACCGCACACAGCAATGGTCGGTAATACCCTACAGCACGGAAGCTACCCGGCTACAGGCCCCGCCGTAAATATACGCCCACGGGCTGTTAGGGACAGTCAACCCGCGCGATCCTTTTCGCGACTTACCGTCCGTATGGAACACATCACGGACCCCTGGAATCGATCTCATATCTCATACATAACACGTATAAGGAAATAGAATATACCTGAGGTTCACGTCCCTGTCTCCTATGCAGTTAATTGCGCCGCTATAGCGGCGCTATAGCGGTGCTATAGCGGTTAGCGGTCCTTAAAAAAATAGCGGTCCTAAATAGCTGTGCTAAATAGCGGTTCCGCGAATAGCGGCGCTATTTGCCGCTATTTACCGCTATTTACCGCTATTAGGAGTAGCAGTCCAGATCGATCATTCTTTAAGCTATATTTTGTTAAATCTTTAATACTTTGTTTAATACTTTATAAAGTAATGCTATATTTTGTTTATCTTTGTTTGTTTAATGTGTTGTTCGATTCTATGACCTTTATGATTTTAGTTCTTTATGACTTTTGTTCTTTATGTTTATGTTCTTTAGGATTTTAATTCTTCATATTATGTCTATGATTATATATATATATATATATATATATATATATATATATATATATATATATATATATAATATACCGCTATATCACCGATATATCATCGCAATAACCGCGATAGCAAATAGCGGTCTTGACCGCTATTGGACCGCGAGACGCTATTAACTGCATAGCCTGTCTCATATATATATAACGCACAGATAATAGCGACACCGCTAAATACTCAAAGAGAGCGCACATTTAGAAAAATCTCGAGTACTCACTTGACTGATTTCCCGAACTCTGAACACCCTGATCGAACCGGGTCCGCTGTCCGCTAGTCCCTGTTACACACGAAGATCCCAATAGGTCAATTACAATTCTGACTAGCACATATCACATATCACAATAACCCGGACTCAATTAGGACCCGACAACCCCACGGAACCGAAACCCAGTCAATACCCGTGACCCGACCCAAAACCCGACTCAAAGCAACCCCAACGAGACCCCAAACCCAGACAAAACCCAGCCCGAACAATCCCGAAGGAATCCGACACAATTCCGACCCAAACTCATTTCATAAGACCCACACCGGATTTCCCCTGCAGGCTCTTGGTCGCGCCGTGGAGACCATGGTGGTCGCGTTGCAACATTGCGGAACCCCCATACCTGACCTGTGAGTTCAGCTCTGCCCAGGAGTTACAACTCCCTCACATAAATGATTCTCAACCCAAATAAACACATGAAATCAGTATATAAGCTACCTTATCATTCAAACACCCAATTCCCACAAGAACTCAATACATAACACAATTTAAGTCATCAACCCAACTTGCTTACCTCGATACCTTCAAGAACAATAGGAAGGAAGAAGATGAGTAGCTTAAACCCAAGATTTCACACCAAATCTGAGCTTGGAATTGGTTCTTGTTGGAGTTCTCCACACAAACACACACTTCACACTTTTAGGGTTATCTTTCTAAATGAGGAAAGGGGTAAAGGATGAGCACATAAGTACGCTTCTATTTTAGACCGGTCCCGAACCCATTAACCCGAACCCTATATCATATTTTCATAATTAATGCCCATTTAACCCCTTTAATCCCGCGATCCCATAAACATAATCCATCCGCTAAAATTATAACCCGATGACACGCAAGCCCAATCCCGACACGTATCAATCCACGAAACGGAATACAATTGGACCAACCCAATATTAATAGAATAATTATCCACTAAAATAATTCCACGTACCAGATCCAAAAGACGGATGTTACAAATCCTCCCCTCTTAAAGAGATTCCGTCCCAGAATCTATCTCGAACTCTGAAATAGATGAGGATATCTCGATCGGTTCTCTGACTCGGGCTCCCAGGTAGCGTTGGTACCCTTATGGTGTGTTCATTGAATGAGTACCAAGGCAATCTCTTTATTTCTCAGCTTCTTGATCTTTCTATCAGTAATGGCCTCGGGCTGCTCCACATATCGCAGCTGATCATCGACTGTAATCTCGGATAGGGGCACATACTGATCATCTGTAGCCAGACACTTCCGGAGATGACTCACGTGAAAGTATCGTGCACACCGGCTAACTCTGAAGGCAATCGCAGTCGATAGGCCTGATCCCGGACCCTGTCAACAATCTCGAATGGCCCAATATACCGCTGACTCAACTTCTTATGATGTCTGAATCGGATGACCCATTTCCACGGCGACACCTTCAGCAAGACTCGGTCCCCAACACTGAATTCCAGCTCTTTCAAACGGCGATCGGCATAGCTCTTCTAACGGCTCTGGGCGACCCTCATATGTTCCCGAATCACGGCCACCTTATCACTAGTCTCCTGTAGCAGCTCCGGCCCACTGATAGGTCTTTCACAGACCTCGCCCCAACACACTGGGGTCAGGCACTTGCGCACATATAGTGCCTCAAATGGAGCCATCTTGATCGTGGCGTGATAGCTATTATTATACGCGAACTCGACCACCGGCAAATGCACGTCCCAGTTGCCACTGAAGTCGATAGCACACGCCCGCAACATATCCTCGAGGGTCTGATTGGTGCGCTTGGTCTGCCCCTTAGTCTGCGGTCTGTACGCCGTGCTCAGCTAAACCCTGGTGCCCAATTCCCGCTGAAAGCTTTGCCAGAATCGAGAAGTAACCGCGTATCCCTGTCCGAAGTAATCGACATCGGATCCCATGCCGCGATACCACCTCGTTGATATACAATCTCGCTAACTGATCCATGGTGATAGTACCCCGAACGGCTAAGAAGTGCGCACTCTTCGTTAGTCGATCCACTATGACCCAGATCATATCGTTCCTGCAGACCGTGCGTGGAAGTCTCACTATGAAATCCATCGTGATGTGGTACCACTTCCACTCGGAGATCTCTAACGGCTGAAGATGACCGTGCGGCTTTTGGTGCTCGACTTTAACCCTCAGACATGTCATACACTGCTCAACATATCGACCCACATCCCTTTTCATCCCCGGCCACCAGTAGAAATCACGGAGATCACGGTACATCTTAGTACTTCCCGGATGAACGGATAGCCTCGATCAGTGCGATTCATCAAGAATCAACTGCCGCAAATTCCCAACCCTCGGGACCCATACCCTATCATGGTACAGATACAACCCACGATCATCCCTAACCAACGAATCGAGCTGCCCTGACAAACGCTCCTGTTTCACATTATCACCCCGCAGGCCCTCCTGCTGCGCTAATCTCAGACTATCAGTCAATGTCGAGGTAATCTCAAGCCTCGAGGCCCTGGATATCACAGTCTGGCCACATGCCCTACGGCTCAGCGCATCAGCTACCACATTAGCCCGACCCGGGTGGCACTGAATCTCACAATCGTAGTCCTTTAGCAACTCAAGGCTACGTCGCTGTCGCATATTAAGATCCTTCCGGCTGAACAGGTACTGAAGACTCTTAGGGTCGGTATACACAATAAACCGAGACCCATACAGATAATGGCGCCAAATCTTCAACACGAACACAATGGCGTCCAACTCTAGATCATGCACAGTATGGTTCTCCTCATAAGTCTTCAGCTGGCGCGAAGCATACGCAATCACTTTCCCTCGCTGCATCAAAACACAGCCCAAACCCGACCCTGAAGCATCACAATACACTATGAAGTCGTCGGTACCCTCCGACAAGGCCAACACTGGAGCCTGACACAACTGGGTCTTCAACTCTCTGAACGCACGCTCTTGCTCTTCGGACCACTTAAACGGAATGGACTGCCGTGTCAATCTCGTCAATGGCAAGGCAATCCTCGAAAAGTCCTGGATAAAGCGTCGATAATACCCAGTAAGACCCAGAAAACTACGAATCTCTGGCACTGATCTCGGAGGCTCCCAACTCATTACGGCCTCAATCTTGGTTGGATCCACTTTTATACCCTTGGAACTGACCACATGTCCCAAAAACTGTACCTCTCGCATCCAAAACTCACATTTGGACAGCTTCACATACAATTTCTCCCTGCGCAACACTGTCAAAACCTCTCGAAGGTGCTGCTCGTGGTCCTCGGCACTCCGCGAATAGATTAGGATGTCATTGATGAACACAATCACGAATCTATCCAACATGGCTCTACACACCCTGTTCATCAAATCCATGAAAGCGGCAGGGGCATTAGTCAAACCGAACGGCATCACAAGGAACTCGTAGTGCCCATAACGAGTCCGGAACGCTGTCTTCAACACATCTTCATCCCTGACCCTCAACTGATGATATCCAGACCGCAAGTCGATCTTGGAGAAGAAACTCGATCCCTGGAGCTGATCAAACAAGTCATCGATACGTGGAAGCGGATAATGATTTTTCACGGTCACTTTGTTCAACTCCCTGTAGTCGATACACATCCGCATGCTGCCGTCCTTCTTTTTCACGAATAACACTGGCGCACCCCACAGAGACGAACTAGGATGGATGAATCCACGATCTAAAAGCTCCTGCAGCTGAGACATCAATTCTCGCATCTCTGTCGGTGCCAGCCTATAAGCCTTCTTAGCAATCGGCATCGCCCCAGGAACAAGATCTATACAGAACTCCACTTGGCGATCTGGCGGTAACCCAGGCAACTCCTCTGGGAATACCTCGGGGAACTCACGAATCACAGGAATATCCTCTAAGGTCTTCTTTTCCTTCCTCGCGTCAAATACATAAGCTAGGAAGGTCTCGCACCCCTTAGAGACATACCTCTGAGCCCTGGGTATAGACACAATCCCAATGTCTCCCTTGCGACGTTCCCCATAGACAATAACACTCTTACTGTCAGAAATGGGTATACGGATGATCTTCTTAGCACACAGAATATCAGCCCGTCTGGCAGTCAACTAATCCATACCCACAATCACATCGAAGCTACTGATCACAATCGGCAGCAAATCGATCACAAACTGATGGGAATCTATCTCTAAAACGCAATCCCGATACACCCGACTCACTAACATCGAACTCCCATCGACCCTTTCAACAACCAAAGGAACATACAAAGGAGAAGGAGACACACTAAAATACGCACAAAAGATAACAGACACATAGGAGAGATCGGCTCCGGAATCAAACAATACACGAGTTCGAAGTCCGTTAAGAATGTATGTACCCGAAACAACATCTGTGGCATCCCGTGCCTCCTCTGCTGTCGCCTGAAACGCACGTCCTCGGCCCCTCGGAACAGAATCACGGCGGCTGGACAATGACGGCTCTGCCCTGGCTCCACTCGAGCTAGCCCCCTGAACTGCCGGCCCCGGCTCCGGGCAATCCCTAACACGATGCACCGGCTTCCCACATCGAAAACATAGCGGCTCGGGAACTGTACACACAGACGCGGCGTGGCCCCGCTGGCCGCACCTGAAGCAACGAGGTTGCTCTTATAAACACTGCCCTGAATGACGCCGATGACACTTCTGGCACTCCCGATCCCCGTAAGAACTCTCAACACGGCTGCCGGACGGCTGGGACCCCTGTCCCACACTGCTCTGGCTCTATGCTCCAGATCCCTGATTCTGGCACTGACGTCTCGACCGACGGTCTCGGCCTCTATCTCGGTCACGTCTCTGCCCTGAAGTCTACCCCAAACTCTGGCCTGAAAACTGCCACTGATCTGGGCGTTGATCACTGGGAGCATCCCCAGAGGACCTCCACACGCTAGTCGGCTGCTCAGAAGTCCCAGTACGCTGTCTCTGAGAAGAGGGCTGCTCCCTCTACTTAAGGATCTCCCGCTCCCTCATGCGGGCCATCTCAAGAGCTCTGGCGAACGTAGGGGTATCATGCAGCCCCACAAACTCTCGAATATCAGATCGAAGCCCATCGATAAAAGCATCAGCCTTACGGCTCTCCGTATCAACATGCTGCGGCGTAAACAGAGAATACTTGTTGAAACGGTCAACATACTGCTGCACTGTCATATTGCCCTACTGCAGATGCAAAAATCGGCGCTCCATCTCCGTCCTCTCATCACTAGGGATATACTGGAGCTCAAACACTGCCCGAAACTGCTCCCAAGTCATAGCATATGCGGCGGACTGGGTCATCGAAGACTCTATCGATTTCCACCACTGAGACGCTCTGCCCCGTAAATGATATGCAGCGTACCCAACAATATCTCTAACATCAACATGGGCTACCCGAAAGGCAGCCTCGATCTCACGCTCCCATGCGATGGCCGCCCCCGGCTCACCGTCACCTCGGAACTGCGGTGGGGCCCCTGTCATAAAATCCTTAAAAGATCCACCCCGCTGTGAAGACGAAGAAGCTCCACCCCTGACTCAGTCTCGGTATGCCGAACAACTGGCCCCACATTCTGACCCTGTCCCTCTCTTGTTCCTTCTGCTGTCTGTAAAACTCGGTAAGGACTTCCACCAATTCTGATTTGCGAATATACTCATCACCGGGCAACTTACCCGCGCCCGATCCCTCACCCTGATCTGCCATACTGATCTGCACAAAACAAAACGATTAAGCACAAAGGATAAATCACCTAGCGTTATACACTAAGCCAGGTCGGTTAATCCACTAATATAATCGCAACAAAGCATCCACTAATGATACTCAAGTTTCAAACCACAAGCTCTAATACCATGTTGTAACACCCCTCCCGATCCCGGAAATGCCACGTCAGCCCAATATCATTAGTGACAATAACGCAACGGATCTATAACACACGTGTCATAGGATAATGCAGATTACGGCTAATTTAAAACTTTAAACACATAGATAATAACATATGATTACATCCCAAATTATTCGCAAATCCTGTTTAAAACCAACATATATCCCAAAGCAACTGTCACAGACTGATCTATACAAAACATGAGACTATTACGGATCTTTGAATCAACCTTGAATCTACCTCGGCGGTGGCTGAGATCCCTTCTGATTCCCTGAACATGCTAGACTCGAAGACATGAGCTATAAAGCCCGTGAGCACACGAGGGTTGACAATGCACATAGCACCCAATCCCTGTCCCTGTCCCTATTGCCCAACACGCATCTCAGGTATAAAGCACAAGTATGAGATCTGAATGAACACGCAACCCAAAGGAGGACCCTTCCCCGACCGACACACCGCACACAGCAATGGTCGGTAATACCCTGCAGCACGGAAGCTACCCGGCTACAGGCCCTGCCGTATATATACGCCCAAAGGACTGTTAGGGACAGTCAACCCGCACGATCCCTTTCGCGACTTACCGTCCGTATGGAACACATCACGGACCCCTGGAATGGATCTCATATCTCATACATAACACGTATAAGGAAATAGAATATACCTGAGGTTCACGTCCCTGTTTCATATATATAAAATGCACAGATAATAGCGACACCGCTAAATACTCAAAAGAAAGCGCGCGTTTAGAAAAGTCTCGAGTACTCACCTGACTGATTTCCCGAACTCTGAACACCCTGATCGAACCCAGTCTGCTAGTCCCTGTAACACATGGAGATCCCAATAGGTCAATTACAATTCTGACTAGCACATATCACATATCACAATAACCCGGACTCAATTCGGACCCGACAACCCCACGGAACCGAAACCCAGTCAATACCCGACACCCGACTCAAAGCAACCCCAACGAGACCCCAAACCCAGAAAAAACCCAGCCCGAACAATCCCGAAGGAATCCGACACAATTCCGACCCAAACTCATTTCATAAGACCCACACCGGATTTCCCCTGCAGGATCTTGGTCGCGCCGCGGAGACCCTGGTGGTCGCGCCGCGACATTGCGGAAGCCCCATACCTGACCTGCGATTTCAGCTCTGCCCAGGAGTTACAACTCCCTCACATAAACGATTCTCAACCCAAATAAACACATGAAATCAGTATATAAGCTCCCTTATCATTCAAACACCCAATTCCCACAAGAACTCAATACATAACACGTTTTAAGTCATCAACCCAACTTGCTTACCTCAATACCTTCAAGGACAATAGGAAGGAAGAAGATGAGTAGCTTAAACCCAAGATTTCACACCAAATCAGAGCTTGGAATTGGTTCTTGCTGGAGTTCTGCACACAAACACACACTTCACACTTGTAGGGTTATCTTTCAAAATGAGGAAAGGGGTAAAGGATGAGCACATAAGTACGCTTCCTTTAGGCTCCCGAACCCATTAACCCGAACCCGATATCACATTTTCATAATTAATGTCCATTTAACCCATTTAATCCCGCGATCCCAAAAACATAATCCATCCGCTAAAATTATAACCCGATGACACGCAAGTCCAATCCCGACACGTATCAATCCACGAAACGGGATACAATTGGACCAACCCAATATTAATAGAATAATTATCCACTAAAATAATTTCACGTACCAGGT